>CBVK0102398028.1:0-14063 GCA_900067695.1 Picea abies
GAACTTTTGTTAGCTTTAGAGGATTTAGTATGATCTGGGTGGTTGTATCCTCCTTTTAGTTTTGTAATCAATATCTGATCTCAGAAGGGGAAGCAATTATCTTTTCTGAGGCCTTTATAAACCCATTATTTTTGTAATCAGGAACATCCTGGCCTGGAGCTAGTTGTGAACAACTTATACTCGAATTTGGACATAAAAAATATTTACTTTATGCTTTAGCCATCTGTGAATGTTGTTATTGTCTATAATTTGTTTATCTTGATAATTGGATGATTGTTGATAGCTTTTTCCTTTGCAGATTATTTTGTTGTCAAGATAGTTTTTCTCTCACGGTTCACGATTTTATGCTTCATTTTTATGAAAACAACGAATGATCATTCAATTCATATTATGATGTTTACCTTAAACATGTTGATTGATTAAATGAAAGCTGTAACTGTCGGATTTATCTTATGCATTATCACTTGCAGTCTATGGTATCACAGTTATTACTTTTGCGTCCTATCATTTTATCAATTAAACACACCAGTCAATGTACAATTTGGCATTTATTCCAAACAATGTGAAGATGCACAACATGTTTATCTCGTGGATGAACTGATGTATGATTTATACAAACAATTGGATGCATATTCTTCAAGCGATCAATAGGTTAGTCTGTTCCTTTTTATTTGCTTATTTATTATAGAAATTCTTATATGTAGTATAATTTCACAGTCTACATTTTTCTGTTTAAATAGTAGTTTGATATTTGATCTTAGAGGTGTATATAGATTAAAAAAATATAAAGAAATAGTACCTTTTGCTTTCTATTTTTACTTTCATCAAAAGAACCATTTCTACATTTGATTTTTTATGAGTTCATATTAAAACTCACAATCTGTATATTTTGTATATATAAATTAGATAAAACAGACCTAGCATATAAATATCATTTAAACAATTTGTATATATATATATATATATATATATATATTAGTAATTAGTAATTATTGAGTTATTTTGTTTCTTTGTTTTATTTATTTGTTTATTTTAGGATTCTAGATTGGCCAACGGAGCCATTAAACCTGTCATAGTGAATCAATCCAAACGGCTTGGGTTAATTAGACAACCCCAGACTAGATTCACTCTTCTAGTTGATGAGCAGTCAATTTTGCCCGTCAACAAGTGGTAAAATTTTCTTCTTACAAACCCTAAACTAAGGATGTATGTGTCAAACTTTTGGTACCACATCCTTGGTGATTACTTTAGACCATAAAGGGATCTTTTCACTTTGCACACCAAATATTTCTTTCCATTTACTACAAATCCTTCAGGTTGTTTCATGTAGATTTCTTCTTTGAGGTCCCCATGTAGGAACGTTTTCTTTACATCCATATATTCTATTTCTAGATCAAATGTTGCATCTAGAGACATTAGCACTCTAATGGAAGTTAATTTTGCAACAAGGGAAAAAATCTCACCGAATTCGACTCCTTCAACTTGTGAATATCCTTTCTCTACCAATAGAGCTTTGAATTTTTCGACTTGACCTATTGCATTCATCTTCTTCTTGAATACCCATTTGCTACCGACATGATTTCTTCCACTAGGTAATCGACTAAGTCCCATGTCTCATTATTGTACAAGGATTCCATCTCTTCGACCATGGTGGCCTTCCAAAGTTTTCCTTCCATTGAGTCGACTGCCTCCCCGAACGACTTGGGCTCATCGTCGATGGAAGTTAACACAGATGTGGAATGGAATTCAGGTAGACTATAAATTTTGACTGATTATCTTACTTGTTATGACCTCCTTTAAACCATATTCGGTTGTTCAACCTCTTCTTATGATTCAATCGACTCATCTGAATCATCTTCTTCATTCCTCTGTTCAAACCACACCTTCTCTAGATTATTCTTGATTTGAACAATTTCTTCAGGCTCGAGCTTACTTTCGACTTCTCTGAAGACCACATCTCAACTGTACATTGTTTTCCTTAATGCAATATCCCATAAATTATATCCTTTCATTCCTTCTTTGTATCCAATGAAAATACACTTGACTAACTTCTTGTCCATATTGCTCCTCTTTTCCTTGGGAACATGCACAAATGCATCAAAACTAAATACTTTAAGATGTGAAAATGAAGGATTCTTACCAGACCATACCTCATGTGAGTTGTGTCAAATAGTTTTGACGAAAGAGACATATTCAATAGATATTTTGCAATATTGATTGCCTCCGCCCAAAATTCTTGTGAGAGCCCAACACCACTGAGCATACTCCTTTCCTTGTCCATCAATGTTCTGTTCATTCTCTTAGAAACTCCATTTTTCTGTGGGGTATGGTATTTTGGTGTTCTATGCCACACTTCTTACAAAACTGATCAAATTCCTTTCCACAGAATTCACCACCAATGTTAGTTCTCAACACCTTAATCTTCTTATTTGTCTGGTTTTCTACAAGAGATTTAAACTCTTTGAATTTATTGAAAACCTATGATTTCTTCCTCAGGAAATATATCCACGTCCTCCTAGAAAAATCATCTATGAAGGAGACATAATAAAAGGATACACCAAGTGAAGGCACTGAAACAGGGCCAAACACATCACTATGAACCAACTCTAGAATCCCCTTTTCCCTTGTCGCTCTAGATGGGAACCTCCCTCGACTTTGTTTTCCATATATACAATGTTCACAAAAGGTGACTTCTAATTTATATTCAGGAAAATATTCGACCATACCTTTTTTATTCATAGCTCAAAGTCCTTTTTCTCCAATATGTCCCATCCTCTCGTGACATAGCATGGTCGGGTCAAATTTATGATGACTTGTCGATTTAGTTTGAATCGACTTAGCTAAAATAGATTCAATTTGACTCAAATTCAAATTGAATTCAAGAACAACGATGTTGTTGCATCCAGTCAAGTTGACTAGATCCATAATAACTTGTATAGGGTTCCAATCTGAACTCCTTTAATTAATACCATCACACCTTTGACCATCTTACACATATCCTTATGAAATAGAGTGTGGAATCCTACATCACTCATCTTACTGAAAGATATTAGGTTTCTTTCCAAACCTCGAATGTGTAGCACACTTGGAAGGGTTCTACTCCTCCCATCTTGCAGTATTAGTCAAAGTCTTCATTGTCTGACAATTTTGGTTCTTTATTCATCCCCTAAGAACACATCTCCTCATTCATATCGTTCATATTTTCATAACCATTATCTATGTGGTAACATATGATAGGATTCTCTTGAGTCTATCGACCAAACATCTTCATCCAACTGTGTGTTGGTCAACGCTAGGTACACATCACCTCCCTTATCTAGAGTCATCTTTCTCTTAGTGGATTTCTTCTCGTCCGATCCTGTACTAACTTCCATTTCCTTTGACTTGTAGTCCTTTTTTTAATTCCCAACTTTACCGCATTTCCAACATATTCTCATTGACTGAACAAGGGATTTAGATCTACCCTTTGACTTATAATTTCTACCGGAGAATTTTCCTTTATCTCTGTTAACTGGTCGACCTCTCACCACTAATGCATCTTTGGTTGATCCTTCCATGTTATTCCTTCTCATTTCTTCTAATAGTATATATGAAACCACATATTCTAGCATTAATGTGGTTGAATTGATCCCTATATCCATGAATAAGCTATCCCAGGAGTCTGGAAAAGAAAATAATAGGCTGACACATTTCTCCTCTTAAGTGATTTTAATATCCACATAAGATAACTGGATTAAAATTGTATTAAACGTATTTAAATTCGTAGTCACTGAAATTCCTTCACTCATCCTCAAAACATACAGTTTCTTTCTGAGAAACAACTTATTTACCAGGGATTTTGACTGGTACAAGATCCCCAATTTGTCCCACATTTTATTGGCCGAATCTTCACATGAGGCATTCACCAGTACCAAATCTACAAGACAAAGTCGAATCATACTCCTTTCCATTCTCTCAAGTTTCTACCATTATTACGTCAACATACCTATGAGAATGGTGCATGGACATATGTTTTTCCATTGTTCTCGATCTACAAGGAGATGTTCAATTTTAAGCTTCCAAAGCTCAAAATTCTGGCCATTAAATTTTTCGATCTCTATTCTCGAGCTGCTTGCCATTCTTTAACACAATCTTTTAATATTTCTGACTTACGATTCTTACTGAACCTAGGGTTTAGCATATATACAATGTTTTTAAACCAAGATTTGATACCACATGTTAGGAAATGAGGAAAATTTCCATGCTAAACCTAGCAGAAGAGAGGAAGAACAATTTCAACAAGAAAGTAAATGACAAAGAAAACACACAATACACATAGATTTATCCTGGAAACCCAAACCAGGAAAACCAACATTCCTTGAGCATTCTGATCTCTTGTTGTCTTATTCATTTAGAATAAAATGTTACATGCCTAACCTTGGTCCACACCTAAGACATAATCGACATCATACCTTCTTTCTTTACATAAGAACAACCCTGTAGCTAATTCGACTTACATTTGTATGACCAACAACCTCTAAATATTGATTAGCAATTATCCTTTTACAACATTACAACATGCCTTATTATAGTCTTTACAGCAGGAAAAACCCTAAATAAAAGGAACCCAAAGATGGTTACAGATACACGTAGATCATTGGCTACAAATCCTATGAATCTCAGGATTCTGTTATAGTTGAATACCAAGTCAGATTATCAATCAACCTTCATTCAGTCTTCAGTTGGTTGCCACATGACCGTTTGTCGACCTCTTGTTGGTTGACCTCTTTGAATTACTATCGATCTATTCAAATTTGACTTTACCTGGTCGAACCACCTCAACCTTCATCTTTTTTTCGATGTCTTCGACTTCGACTTTACCTAGTCGAACCACCTCGACCATCATCTTGTTGTCGACTCCTTCGACTTTGACTGTCAGTCGATCCACCTTGACTAAAATTTAACTGCAAAGAATAAAATAACCCAATAGTTGGTGGAATTTTGGTTAGCGATTTTTATTAGGTCGTTGGCATAGTTGGCAGGTCAGGGTTTCAATCCCCACCGACCGTCAACCATTTTAGTGTTTTTGTTATAAAATTTAATATATATATATATATATATATATATAATAGTTGGTTGAATATAGTTTTAATGCCCCATAGAATATGAGTTACAATTACATCATTCGAATAGAAACATGGACTAGGGGTCGGGGGCTAAGGCCCTCGACCCTTTTAACCACCAAACGAACATTTACACAAGTTTATATATATATGACAATGTATATAGTTAAGTGGAAAGTGTGAGGTGTATTGGTAATGGGGCTTTGTTAAGGTTTATGGAGGTCACAGGTTCGAAGCTCATTGAATCCCATAAAATTTTACATAATCATGACCATAAAGGCCAATAAGAGGATGCCAAATGGCATCCTCTATTGGATTATCTCTTCTACTTATCGACCTATGACTAGACCACTTGGTTTGTAAGATCTTCCCAGTCACCTGCCAACTAGTTATTCCATGTCACCTGATTTTCCTGTACGATCATGTGCCACGTTTCACCCTTGCATTGGTGACACATGTCACCCTTTTCCCCTACTAACTTTGACCTTTGACCTGGTTTGGCTCGAACTTTGAATGGCCATATATTTTGCATGCAAAATCCGTTTGACTTTCTGTTTGCGCCTTTGGAAAGCTAACGATGAGTTCTACACATTGAGGTCATTTTCAAGAGAATCTGGGATGGTATAATTTTGATCATTTCTGAACCATTTTGGACCTCTGTGGGCATCCCAGATCCTCCTAGACCTCTGTGACGATTCCTAGATTCTCCTAGATCATTCCTCCCCATTGGAAACATTTTGGACCACCAAAAATTTTGATTACTAAGCAACTAAGTGAGTGTAAATCTCCCTCACCTTTCTGATCTGCATCCATTTTTCTTTACTTAGTTTTAATCCTTTAATACCAAATCAAAGATACTCCACATCTCCTCCCTATGAAATATTGATTCTTCTGTCAAGAATAACATCTTCCTGTAGTTCGTCCAAATATTACGGAGAAAAATAATCAACTGCTAGAACTTGAATACTTTCATATTCATCTATAATAATAGGAATCCCATAAATCTTCAAATTCTCAACATTAACCACTAATTACATTTGAATTTAGGATGGTAGATCTAAACAAAAGGCATTCGTACCAATATTCTCCAAGATCTTGAATGGATCATATCAGATTGGCATTATATTTTTACCTTCACCTTTCATTCTATCCTTGTTGATATGTAACCATACTTGATCACTGACTTCAAACTGATCAACCTGGTGTTTATGATCAACATAATTCAAAAGCATTTTTTTGAGTAGATGAATGTATGGCATGATTATAGGCATGATGTATATAAGGTAATTTTTTATCCCATAATTTAGGATTCTTGTTGCAGTATCCTCGAAGTATATGTACCATTGTTTTGTTTACCACCTTTGTTTGTCCATTTGTCTGTGGATGGAAATTTGTGCTCTTCTTCAACTTAGTGTTTATTAACTCCCATAAATGAGACCAAAACTTTCCCAAAAAACGAGAGTCTCGATTTGATATTATAGATGTAGGAATTCCAAAATGAACCCATACATTAACAAAGAACATATGTGATGTATGTTCAGTTGTGACCTATTTCTTGCATGGAATTAGAAAACACATATTGTTGAATCTATCTGCCACAACATATAGATAATCATGACATGTCCTGGACATCGGCAAACCCCCTAAAAATTCCATGGAGATACTTTCCCATGGTTGAGAAGGTATTGGAAGTGGTGTATATAATCCTAGATTTATGTGGCTAGGCTTACTTGTGGTACACATAACACACCCTTTGATATAATTGGAAATGGTTTCATTCATTCGAGTCCAATAAAAATACCTTTTGTAACTGTGCAATTGTCTTACCAACCCCGAAATGACTAGAGATGAGAGATGTATGAGCTTATCCGATTACATTTACTCTTTCATCTCTTGGTATACATAGTTTCCCAAGATGATATAACAAATTGTTATGCATATAATAATCTAAATGTTGATTGTCGCAAGTTAATGCATCATATACTTCTTCAAAATCACCATCCCTAGCATATTGTTTTGCATAACTTTCATGTGCTAAAGGATTATACCTGAGTATTGTGGATGCATTAATTATTGGTCTTTACAACATATCTGCAACCTTGTTATGAATACCCTTATTATACTTGATTATCAAATGAACCTGTTGTAGAAAAACCATCCACCTTAAGTGTTATGACTATTGTAGCTTGGCATGTGACTGCAAATACTGTAATGGTTGATGATCGGTATGAACTATTGTCTCCTTTCCCATTAAGTAATGCTTCCATTTCTTTACACTTTGTACCAACACATACAATTTATTATCATATGTTGGATAGTTAATCACAGCCTGAGTAAAAGTCTCATAATGATAACATATAGGTTTACCTCATTGCATCAATACTACACCCATATCTGCTTGCATCGGTTTGAATCTCAAATGGTTGTTGTAGATCTAGCAACACCAAAACTGGTGCAGTGCTTATCTTTTCCTCCAATTTCTCGAAGGATTTATGTTGCTTTCCTCCCCATTGAAATAATTGTTTAACACTTGTTAATTCATGTAGAGGTGTTGTTATGTATCATAAATTAGCAATGAATCTTCTCCAGTACTGTACTGCTCCTAAGAAGCTCTTGACTTCGGTGGAAGTAGTTGGCTTGGGCCATTTCACAATGACTTCTACCTTTGTGGGATCTATCTTTAGCTGACCATTCCCTAAAATGTATCCCATATATACCAGAGAATTTTTGTCAAATTCACATTTAGATAACTTGATATACAACTTCTCTATCTTCAATAGTTCAAAGACTGTCTTGACATGCTTTATATGATATTCCCATCTTCGACTAAAGATCAATATGTCATTTAGATAAATAATAACAAAATAATCTATGTAGGGTTGAAACACATGAATCATCACTCTAAAAAAATGTTGTTGGTGTGTTACAAAACCCAAATGGCATAACAAACCATTCGAACAAGCCTTGCTTGGTCTTGAAAGCAGTTTTCTATATGTCACCTTCTACAATTTTGATATGATGGCAACCGCTTCTCAAATCCAACTTAGTGAAATAAACACAATTCTTTAACTGATCTAATAGATCATCCATTATGAGAAGAGGATAATGGTTCTTTACCATAATCTTGTTCGGGACTCAAAAATTGATACTCATCCTCCACATGCCATATTTCTTTGGAACTAATAGAATAGGAGAACCATGCGAAGATGATCTTGGTATAATGATTCCTTTATTGAGCAGCTCCTAAACTTGCTTCTTTATTTCTGCATTCTCAATCACTGATGACCTATACATTTCAATGTTCGGAAGAGGAGCATCTTGCTACAAATATATTTCATGTTCTACCTCCCTTTTAGAAGGAAACCCTGTAGGTTCCTGAAACAACTCGTCATAATTAGATATGATGTTGATAAACTCTTGTTTATGATTTGGATCACAATCTGATAAAGCATATGTTATATCTTTTTCTTTCCATTTCACTATCAAGAGAATAAAATATTTACTTGCACTCACAAGTCTCTTTATTTTCCTTGTGCTCACTAAAGAAACATTAGTTTCAATGCGATGAGCTCTGACAATATATTCAATCCATTCCTTGAAAAGATGATATTTATTTACTTTTGAGTAGAATACAACCTTCCTGTCAAACAGATATGGACTACATAAGACAATGTTTCAAATGTCAAGAGGCAGAACATCTAACTTGTCCTCATCAAAGAACTTAGTTGTAACTGCAAACCTGATCTTACACTTCTTTGTTACCTACAACTTAGCATCGTCAGACACTTAACCTAATGGACATGGCTTGTTATGAGGGGTCGTCTTCAAACCTAGCTTCTGAACAATCGCTTCATATATTAGGTTAACTTGAGATCCATTGTCAAATAAAGTATCTACCTTGGTATGCTTAACTATAACTTTGACATGAAAAAGCTCACTTCTCTTCTGTTGATCAATATTACTTTCCACTTTGGCAGATTGAATTGAATAATTTGCATTGATAGTTGATATACCTTTACTTCTTGTGGCCATGATCTTAGATTCATCTTTGGAATCTGACCCTAGATCCTAATGAGTCGATGCAATAATCTTTTGCTTCCCCTTTTTCTTGAATTTCTTTGGTTGTAATTCTAGATGTAGCTTCCAACACTGTGATTCCTCGTGTCCTTTTTTCTTACAGTGAGAACATGTAGGTCTTCCCTCATCTTGCTTCATTGTGGCTGATTTCTTACTCTTCCATTTACCTTTATGTTTCTTCTCTAACTTGAATGGATTCTTATCTTCACTCGCATGCTTACCCTTACTAGCCTCTATATGTGTAGCTTGTATTGATACCTTATCAATGTTAGTAGGGATAAACATTAATATAGTATGACAAAGATATGAGTGCATGCCACCAATATATTTCAGAAGAGTTTCATGAGTATACAATAGAATCCCTAATGACAATGCCTTCTTTTTGAATTCTTGAGTATATGCTTGAATACCATGTCTTAGATGTTTCCATTCAATCATTGTCGTTTTCATATGTGTCAATGGATAGAATTGTTTCCTTATAGCCTTAGTAAACTTATCCAAGGAAGATATTACCTTACCCTTTTGAACAAGATCAACTTGCATCTTATTCTCCCACCATATTAAGTCAATGCCACTTAGTCGAAGAGCAGTTAACTATATCTTTGTAGCCTCATCCATGATCTTTTGTACCCTACAATATACCTCTATTTGCTTGATCCAATTGTCTAATTTCTCAGCATTCAATTCTCCATCATAGGTCAGAAATTCAAACTTGACATCCAATTTTAATAATGGAATATTATGATCAGACTTCTTAGAGGACTTATTTCGATGAGAAGAATCTTTAATCGCTTCAGAAGAAACTGATGATGATAATGAGGATGGTGAAGGGGACTCTAAAGTTCCACCACCTTCACTTACTCCTTCTCCTTTTACCGAAGATTATTCACTTACAGGATTTTGAATTCATCGTTCTAACTCATCTATTGTTTCTTTCAATGATTGAAGCATAGCTTTGATGTCTTCGTGGCTCATGAGTTTATCTTCCTCTTCTCCTTTTTCATAAGCCATCTTATGTCTTCGAGATCTCTTTCCAATCTCAGACTTATAACTTGCAGGTTTTCCTTTACCAAATTTGAGTTTGGCTCTTGTAAGCATTCACTTGCAAACACTTATCAAACCTACTCTGATACCAAATTGATCTGAAATACCCTTAGATGCTTATTAATATTGTATTACATAAGAAACATCTATTTGACATTCAAAATAAAACGATTACTTGATTCTATGCAAATTACATGTGAAATACTTCTTTAACCAAACCCACTTTTATGATAAAATGACTCGCAAATAATTGAGCTTGAAATGAACAACAATAATGAACTCACATACACAAGTTGGAAAATGGAGTTCACCCAATTTGGGCTACATCTCTGGGTCCACTTCCAATAGATACCTTCTTTTATTAATTCTCAAACGCTTTCATTTTATAATGACCTTTTTACATGTCGCTCAAATGCATAAGCAAAGTGTATCATTGGATTCCTTGCGAAAAATAGTGCAAAATGAGTATAAAATTCTTGAAATTCCTTCAAGGTACCTCTCGGCATGATTTACGGTGTAGCCTCACAACTTAGGTACCCTTGGGCATGAATTATGAGACAAAACTTTACAATTATGTGTTGTGTACAACCTTGGTCCGTGTTGCCATTAAATAGGGTGTGGGCCCTTAACCTTCCTCTGAAATTCGTGGCAAGCAATTAATAAAAATTGGTTGGTTTCGGAACCAAATATGCACCTTGGGTGAATTGGTTAAGGCATAGTGTTATATAGGGCAGGGCAGGGGTTCGAGCCCCACCGACCGCGATATAATTCAGCATTTTTAGTGTTGTATGATTATACATTGTTACAACCATATATAAATGGTTATACCCGCCGCATATTTTTTAAGCCCCTCCCACGAATATAGAAGTTTTTTATGGTGTACAACTAACCAAAGGCTAGGGTCGAGGTATTAGGCCCTCACCCCTTTTTCTGCCCAATCAAACTCCAATACAAATTGAAATATAATATTTTCCATATGTATGTTAAAACTTATTGTATGGTGCATTGGTAATGGAGGATATGTTAGACCTTTGGAAGGTTATGGCGTTCGTGGGTTAGACCCCCATCAACTCCATAATTTTACATAACCATACCAATATAAGCCAATGGAAGGCTACTATGTGGAAGCCTCTTCTTGGCTCTCCTATGCCACTTGTCAACATTTAATTCGACCACTTGGATGTACAATCTATTGGAATGTTTACAGGAACACTGTGCTTGTCATTGATAGCAAAAACAACAACGACAAAGACGAGAAAGCTCAGAAGAGATATCACTTTCTAGATGTGCAGACGAGGTCCAAGAGACAGACTCGTAGGAGGAGAAAAGGTCGAGACCTCTGAACACTTAGAAAACCTTCTAAGTCAGAGAGATCAGAAGCTCAAGAGAGAGGGAAACAGTGACCATTAGATCACAACATAGAGGACCAAAAGCCATCTGATCGAAACAAGGTGCACGATCCTTAATGTTTTGCGCACGAAGGAGAGATGACTTACCAATGTTCTAAAGTCTCGAAGTAGTTTGGGACCGTCCATCATCAAGGAGGACAGGTAGTGTAAGATCCACAACTCCAGAAGTTCGTGGATCAAAAGGAGATGAAATAGCTGAAGCAATTTGAGACCGTTCATCACCAGGAGGAGAATCGGGTTCGTTGATCATCGGGGGAGTACGTGTTAGTTCATCTGAGATTCTGGAGAAATCTCACTTCAAGAATTTCTAGTTGAGAATTGAAATTCTCGAAGCTCGGAGAGTAGGAGTAAATTTCAACCATTAGATCCAGAGGGATACATGGCGATGGATCATGAATTCTAGAGAAATCACTTCGAGAGTTTTCAGTTGAGATGTGAAACTCTCAAAGCCCAGAGAGTCGGAGAGCTGAAGAAATCTCGATCGTCAGATCATCCGAAATAGATCTCAATCATCTGATCATTCAGAGTAAATCTCAAGTGTTAGATCGTCTGAAGTGAATCTGGGTCGTCTAATCCAAAGCGTTGGTTTGAGTTTTGAAATTCTTGAAGACTAGAGACCTAGAGAGCCGAAATACATTCTTGACCAGTGGATCATCCGAAGTAGATCTCAATCGTCAGATCATTTGAAGAATATCTCAAGCATTAGGTCGCCCGATGTGAATCTGAGTCATCTAATCCAAAGAATTAGTTTGAGCTTGGAAATTCCAGAAGCCTGGAGACTCAGAAAGCCGAAATAAATTCTCGATTGTCGGATCATCCGAAGTAGATCTCATTCGTCAGATCGTCCGAAGAAGATCTCAAGCGTTAGATCATTCGAAGTAAATCTAGGTCGTCTGATCCATAAAAGACATGGTGCAATCTTGTGGACTCCGGGTAAAGACCGGAAGTAAGCATCAATTGTATGATCCAAGAGGACATGTGGCAGTAATCCACATACTTCAAGGGGAAGAAAAGTTTGAGACTTGATATTTCAGAAGCCTGGAGACCTAAAGGATATCTCGACCGTTGATTGAGAAAGGGGCCGTAGAACCATTGATTAGGTTGAAAGGTAAAATTCCAAAAGTAGAGGCAGAGTTGTCGATTGAGAAGGACAGGTGTCCGGAGATCATCGACTCCAGAAGATTGGCGTACGAAGAAAAGAAGGGTTTGAGATTTGAAACTCCTAGAGCTCGGATCACGAAGTAAATCACAGTCATTGATTTAGGAAGGCTAGATCTGATCCACAGACTTGAGAGGATAGATCTGAACCATTCGTTCAGGAGCATCGTCAATATTGTGAGATCGATGGTCTGGTCGCATTGTAGGGATTGAAGGTGCGTAGAATTTAAAAAGTTAAGGGTGGGCCGCAATTCAAACCATGGTTTTGGAGAAAGGACACGTGGAGGCTCAAGGTAAATTGCGGAGAAACATAGTTTGATCTCAAACCACCTTTGTCCGCACCCACATTCGCATGGTCACATGATATCATCGCCCAGGGTCACATAAGCGGAAGATAGGGGAAGGATCTAGTGCTGTTAGGCTCCACATCGAAGGTTACGCATTGAAAAGTCATGAGGGCCTCTGCATGTATAATCCAAAAGCGTTGATCAAACATAATCTGGTTGAAGGGTTGTTGTTTCACTTCATGATTGTTTATCAGTTACGATTCAGTTAAACTAACTAAATCATTGTTCCTAAGTGGTTGAATCATTGTTCCTAAGTGTTGGAATCATGATGCTTGATATTTTTTTAGATTCCCTACTTGAGCGTTGGAGATGCAGAGTGTAACGGATAATGAGAGCAGGAATAAAAGAAAAATGTCATGACAGAGAGAGGTTGTTGTTTCTCTATAAAAAGTAGTCGAATTGTAAGCAATGAAGATTAGAACATGAACTGAGGGAGAAAATGTAGAGATGTAGAACATAAGCTGGACAAAGAAAGAATGGTGAAAACAACAGACTATATGAGAACTTAAGCGCAAGAAGATGCGAGCAAGAAGACACTGATGCAGGCAGAGAAAACCAGCGTAGAAGAACAGTGACGAGACTAGTAAGCTATTGATAAATACTGTATCACTGTAATAAATTTCAGCAAGCAAAGATTTATATCTCAGGGTTGTAGGGTGGTGCTAGGGAGGACTGTTGTCCTCAGAGTTTCAAGTGGGTGCTTGAACACAGGGATTTGTAGCTTCCATATTGTTGCAACCAGAAAAACCAGGGTGGTAGGGTGGTGTAAGGGAGAACCATTGTTCTCTATTATACAGGTTAGTTTCTGTGTGACTGGAAGTTGGTGCTTCCATCCAGTTGGTGCTAGAACACTCAGGGAGTTGGTGCTTCCTTCTAGTGGGTGTTAGAGAAACCAAAGGGTTGGTGCTCTCTACAAGTTCCAGCTT
>CBVK0102398030.1:0-13649 GCA_900067695.1 Picea abies
TAGAAGTGATTATGTATTTAACAGTGGCATATAATTGTTAGATAAGGAGAATCCATACAATACATAATTTCTATTGAAATTTCTACAAGCCTCAACCGTCCAATCCAAGAGGACACATGGCAGTAATCTGCATACTTTGAGGGGCAGTAATCTAAGACCCGAAGGAGATCTTGATCATTGATCGAGAAAGGGGGAGCAGAACCGTTGATCAGGTTGAAAGGTTAAATTCCCGAAGTAGAGGTAGAGCCGTCGATTGATAAGGAAAGGTGTTCGTAGATCATCGAATCCGAAAGATTGGCGTACAAAGAAAAGAAGGGTTTGATATTTGAAACTCCCAGAGCTTGGATCATGAAGTAAATCACAGTCATTGATTTAGGAAGGCTAGACTTGATCTGTAGACTTGAGAGGATAGATCTGAATCATTCGTTCAGGAGCACCATCAAGATCATGAGATCGACAGTCCCGTCGCATTGCGGGGATTGAATGTGCGCAAACTTTAAAAACTTAAGGGAGGGCCACAATTGAAACCATAGTTTTGGATAAAGGACATGTGGAGGCTCGAGGTAAATTGTGGGGTGAAACATAGTTTGATCTCAAACCACCTTTGGTCGCGCCTGCATTTGCATGGTCACATGATATCATTGCCCAAGGTCACATTAGTAGAATATAGGGGAAGGAGCTAGCGCTTCTAGGCTCCACATCGTAGGTTACGCATTGAAAAGTCATAAGGGCCTTTGCATGTATAATCCAACGGTGTTGATCAAACAGAATCTAATTGAAGGGTTGTTGTTTCACTTCATGATTTCTTGATCAGTTACGATTCAGTTACACTAATTGAATCATTGTTCCTGAGCGGTTGAATAATTGTCACTGAGTGTTGTAATCATGATGCCTGAGCATTTTTGAGATTCCCGACTTGAGCGTTGGAGATGCAGAGTGCAATAGATAGTGAGAGAAGGAATAAAATAAAAATTTTGTGACCGAGAGAGGTTGTTGTTTCTCTGTAAAAGGTAGCTGAATTGTAAGTAATGAAGATCACAGCATGAACCGAGGGAGAAAATGCAGAGATGAAGAACATAAGTTGGACAGAGAAGAAATGGTTAAAACAATAGACTGTACGAGAACTTAAGCACAAGAATATGTGAGCAGGAAGAGTAGACAAGTGTAGCAAAACAATGATGAAATTGGTAAGCCATTGATAAATACTGTATCAATGTGATAAATTTCAGAAAGAAAATATTTATATCTCAGGGTAGTAGGGTGTTGCTAGGGAGGTATGTTGTCCTCAAATTTTCAAGTGGGTGATTGAACATAGGGAGTTGTAGCTTCCATCTGGTTGCAGCCAAAAAAACCAGAGTGGTAGGGTGGTGCAAGGGAGAACCATTTTTCTTTGTTATATAGGTTGGTGCCTGTGTGACTGGAAGTTGGTGCTTCCATCCAGTTGGTGTTGGAACACTCAGGGAGTTGGTGCCTCCTTCTAGTGGGTGCTAGAGAAACTAGAGGGTTGGTGCTCTCTACAAGTTGAAGCTTGTTAAAGAAGAGGTTGTAGCCTCATTTTGAGTTGGTTCTCAAAGATTGATGATCTACAGAACTTAAAAGACTTTCTATCATTCTAAGAAGAAGAGGTTTTATCCCTTTATGGGTTTCCTCATGAATATTTGTCTCTGTATATATCATATGTGTGATTGATATTTATTATTTCTGTTGTTCATGACTTGCATAATCTTGATGATCACTTGGAGAACATTAATAATATTTCAATAAGCCTAAAATTGTTTAAGCACAATAACAACTGATTCACCCCCCCTTTTCAAAGCCTATCTAGTTTCCTTGACCTCTTTATAATCCATATTCTATAGCAAGAATTTTTTTTTATACTAGACGTCGAAGTGTCTTTCAAACATTGAGAAAATTGACCTAGAAATCGATAGAGTAATAACAACCAAATTATTTATAAGGCTAGATTAACGAAAACTAAAATGACCTAATTCAAAACTAATCACAAAATCCCCAACAAAAAAATTAAGAATCCAATTGATGATTACCTAAAGTAGAGAATTTACCATTAGATGGATTGGAGTGATGAGCTTAGGCTATGAGGAGGGACTGGTAAATGAAGAGGACCAGGATAGTTCTTCAAGAATTTAGATAGGGAAGTTACAAGAATTAGTGACACAGTAAATTTTCTCGAACAAATTCCCCTCCAACCCAAATTAATCCATCTCTATCAAAGCCCACGAATTTCCTTCCAAATAATTTTCCCACCATTTTTGCCTCAACCAAGGCCATTTAATTCATTAAGCTACATGGTAGAGGAGTGCATCATATTACAAGGATGGTGGTGTCTTGTCACTTTAAACCTTGCTTCATGGGAGTGTAATTCCATGTGATTCTCCATGTGTCATAATGATATGAAGCTTTGTGGGCTTTTCAATTCAAATTCATGGGATCGATTATTCATAATGTTTATAATTGATAATTAGAAACCCCATTTTTCTTTAGTGGCGAAGTTGTTTTCACAATTTTCTGTGTAATTATTCTCTCAGTGTGTGGTAGCAATGGAGTTTTGTGAATGAGAACTTTACCTACTTGATTCTTTCAAGTATTGATGCCAACCTGAAATCATGGGGGAGAAAATAAAATATTGAACTAATAACTTGGAATTCCCAACTACCATGAGTTTGGATGCCTTGAGAATTTTGGCTAAATTTAACTCTTTCAAGAGATCATAGGCTTTGGCTATATTATTCGAAGCAAAAATGAGATTCAATGTAAGAGTAAACTATCATCCCTTTAGGGTTATAGATAACCCATCCTACACCTTCCACCTCATAATTTATAATAGATATTAATTATATAATTATTTAACAACTATATATTATTTAATTGGTAAGTGAAAAGATAATTGTGATTTTTATTATAATATAATTTAAATAGTTGAAATGATAGGATCATAAATTTCACTCTAAAATTTTATTAAATTACACAATACTTCGTTGAAAATATTTGATAAGCTTTACACTATAGAAAAATGAAATCATTGTCTCTATCATATATATGAAAGGCCCAAACCTCATGGCACACATAAATGTTGTTAAGAATTTATTATTTCTCATAAGTGTGTTAAGTGCATTAAAGCTTATGTACATGCATAGTTCGTTGTAGGTTGCAAGTGTGTGGGTTAGGTGTGACCCACTTACACACCATAAGCTACACACAACCATTGTACCATATGTGACACATTTAGGAAGCACGCATATGTAAGGCATTGTGAGTGACACACATAAACGACACATTTAATAAACACAATTAAGTGCTACACATAAGTAACTTATCATAAGAAACACACAAGAAACATACTCATGCATCATAACTTATCATAAGAAACACACAAGAAACATACTCATGCATCATAAATTAGTTATCATAAGAAACACACTCATGCATCATAAGATACACATTTAGTGACATGCCATAATTAATGCACCATAGGAAACACATATAGCTAGTGATCCATAAATTAGTTATCATAAGAAACACACATGCATCATAAGATACACATTTAGTGACATGCCATAATTAATGCACCATAGGAAACACATATAGCTAGTGATCCATTGTAAGTGATACACCATGAAGCACATGCATCATAAACAATACATGTACAATTTATTTATTTTAATAAGTGTATTAACAGTTCCTCATATGTATATGCAATTTTCAATGCGTAGGTTGTAAGGATGTGGATCATATTGTAAATGGGTTGGGTGTGACCCACCCATGCACCATAAGCTATGGTGCCTAAGTGATGAAATTATTTGACTTGTATAAATGATGAAACATAAAAGACATGTCATAAGCGACACAAACAAGCAAAAACATATTGTAAATGACACACATAAGTGAAGCACCATAAATGATGCACTTAAGTGACACGGTGGAGACATACCATAAATGACACACATAAGTGATAAATAAGATATCCACATGAGAAACAAACATAAGTGAGCAACACCATAACTTATGTATATAAGTGATGCACCATAACAAGTGCATGTACATAGTGGTAGTAAACTTTGAGAAGTATTGTATGTCACCATTTCCACCTACATTTTAAGTCCTTGAAAACATCTTGATGTCTTATTACAAAATACACCATATATGTAAATACAAGTAAATAAAATAAAGTGAAGACACTAGAAGCTAGAATGTCAAGAGTTAGGTGTGTCCTAGTTGAAAATAGACTATTAATTTGTTGGGACTATATATGTTTCACATCACCACATTTTTTCACACATAATAACTTATTGGAAATATCTCGACGAAAACACTCTTATATTCAAAGGAGACACTAAGAAGATGGAATTGCATGAAAAATCAATGTTAACATAAATAGATTTTCTGCTAGGGTTTTTTTCTTGTCATATGGTTTACAACTTTCACTCTTTGCTACACTCGGCCACCCTAGGCCTGGGCTAGACATGGATCCCCCAGAGGGAGGGCCATGAGGTGTCTCCTATAGCCAGGGCGTTTCACATGATACAAAAGGTGGTGGCTTCCGTCGACCGTACTTAGAACCTCCCCTGACATTTGCTCTCAACTTTTCTTTGAGGGAGCCGCAAAAGAAAAAGCTATGGAGATTGGTCCTAGACTAGATCATGAAAAAGTGGCTCATCCATGGGAACCTAGAAAATGAATTCCTAAACTGTTGTTGGCACCGAAATATGTGGTTAGCACTCCCAGAATCGAAGATAAAAAACAATATATGAGGGACTATGCTTTGGTGGGAAAATTAATAGGCCTTTGGCCTTTTGAGCATGATCTAGTGAAGTGGATACACCAGTGGTGGAAACCCAAAGGACATTATGACCTACAACTGGGTTCTAAGGGATTTTTAACCACCATCTTTCACAATCTAGAAGACCGAAACCACGTCTTCGATGAAGGACCATACTTGTTTAACTCATCCAACCTCTTCCTGCACCTTTGGAAGGATAAGTTTATCCCCGAAAAAGAATATTTTGTGCATGCACCAGTCTGGATTTGAATCTATTCCATGCCATAGGAGTTCTGGTTAGAGGATATCCTTGCGGGTATTGGAAACACCATTGGGGTCTATTTCAAGTCATATGAGGCCACCAAACAGAGAAGGTACACATCCTATGTTCGCATCTGTGTCTATCTTAACATTCCCAAACCTCTCCTAGATGCATTTCCCTAGAATACCATGAGGAGGAATGGTCCCAAAATATCGACTACGAGAACATACCTTTACGTTGTAGAAAATGCAATGAGCACAGACATATCTTCAAATATTTCCCTCTTAATGCTGCGAGAAAGGTCGAAATACATGAAGAAAGAAAGTCAAAAGATGGCCTTACCCAAGTGGTTGGTCAACGCCATCCAACTACCAAGAAAATGACAACACGTGCAATGAAGGAATCATCTGCTAGTAATTCCTTTAATGCCATTCAACAAATTCCAGAGAACATGGATGAATCATAGATTCCCCCCTAAGAAGATACAATCAAATACAACCCAAAAGTAAAATTGGTAGGTCTCTCTTATCCCTTCTTCTCATACCAAAGATAGTGAAGATTTCGACCTAGAGGAAGGAGAAATACAAATGGACCTAGATGAACATGAACTGGCAAGAGTGGATGTGGTACATATTGAGAAATATTATCGTAAATAGGAACTCTATACCATCCCTCAAGATCAATTGCGCAAAATTCACAAGGTTTTTCTCAACTCATAAGCAGGCTCCTACGCTAGGTCCAACTCCAGATTGGGTATTCATCAAAACCAAAAGAAAGATCAGCGCAAACTTCCGAAGGATGGAAATAAAAGAGGTAGAAAATCCACCTAGTAGATCATACAGGACATTGGGCACTTCATGGTGAACTCAAGTTATATTCAACTGATATCTGAGAGCTTTCCCCCTCTCCCTCCCCCACCCTCATCATGAAGCTCATCTCATGGAATAGTCACGGACTTAATGGTCGTAGAAAGCAATGACTTCTACAATATCGTATCATAGCAGAACAAACTGACATTATGTTCCTACAACAAATGGAACAAATCATTTCATGATGTTGGAGGTAAGGGAGAATGATGAGCACTGATGAAAAAGGCACAGCCAGAGGTCTGGATATCCTCTGGAACTCAAGCTCTATGCTCATGGAAAACTTCTTTACTACTAGATGGACCATCACGACGTAATTCCAAGTCATCGACTCCAACAAACCGAGATTCCTCACCAATTTTTATGGCCTCACCACTCATAGGGATAAGCTCCCCTTCCTACAAAATATGGACTGGCTCGAACCATCATCAGATATCGAAGATGGATACTGGGCGGTGAATTCAAAATGATATGAAATATCGAAGAAAAAATAGGAGGGATTCAAAGACTTGATGGTGAAAGCGGTCACCTTCAATCCTTAATCGACAAGTTAAGCCTCATTGACCTTGAAACCCACAATGGTCTCTTCACATGGTTGAACCAGAGTTCATGCTCCCAGTAGGTCACGTGCCTTCTAGACCACTTCCTCATCTCGAATCCTCTCATGCTGGATGGGATCTCACTGGATGCTTCTATCCTAGATGCCTCAGTCTCAAATCACTGGCCTATTAAGCTCTAGGTGGATATTCCCGGCTCCCTCGGGTGAAAGCCTTTTAGATTTGAGAAATTTTGGTTCACTCATCTTCAATTCCAATCCATGGACCCTACTTGGTGGAAGGAATTTTCCATCCCTCACGACTCCCTAATGTATTGTTTTCAACATAGATTAAAAAAATTTAAGCAATGCCTCAAGATGTGGAACAAAAAGAACTTTGGAAACATCTTTGAATCCAAAAGGAACTTGAATGATCAAATGAAGATCCTCTAACTTCAAATTAAAAACCAAGGTCTCAGAGAGAAACTCAAGGAGTAGGAAAAGATGCTAAAAAAATAGATGGATGAAAGGCATTCACAAGAAGAAATCTTGTTGCTAAAAAAATAGATGGATGAAAGGCATTCACAAGAAGAAATCTTGTAGAGGAAGAAATATAGGATCCAATGGCTTAAAGAGGGGGAAACAAATACCAAGTTCTTTCATCTCTCAATGATCCATCGTAGGAACATAAACCATATCTCATACCTAGTTTTTTATCAAGGCCATATCCTCCAAACTACGATGATTTTGAAACGGAACTGGTCTCTTACTTCCAAGATCTACTATCAGAACCCAAGGGTGACAAATCACCTTCCATTGAAAGAATCACTCAACACATACCATCCAATATAAATCAGGAACAAAACAAAGTCCTGATGAGACCGATAGAAGTGAATCAAGCACTCCATGACACTCCATATGGAAAATATTATGGACTGACAACTTCATGGAAGATTTTCTTCATAATTGTTGGCCCATGATTCAGGAGGAGGTATGGGAAATCATTGACAACTCATGTAAAATTGGTCAAGTTCTCCCTGCTCTCAATGCAACCTTCCTTACCCTCATCCCTAAAGAAGAACGAGTTACTCACCCTAATTAGTTCCATCCTATTTCTCTCTGTAATTTCATTTACAAACTTCTCACAAAGGTGTTCTCTTGTTACCTCAAACCCCTGCTTCCTTTCATCATTTTTCCCGAACAATCAGGCTATTTCAAAGGAAGGAAAATTATTGACAAGGTCATCATGGCCCATGATGACATCCACTCCCTTCAAAGCATGGGTACTCTAGGTATGCTTTTATATTTATACCTTTCCAAAGATTTTAATAAGTTAAGTCAGGCCTATATGGAATCTACTCTCCTTGCTTCTGGTTTTTCTCCTACCTGGGTAAACTAGATTCTTAGCCTTGCATCCTTTGCATTGTTTTCCATCTTGATCAACGGTGTCCCCTCCCACCCCTTCTCCCCCTCTTGAAGAATCAGACAAGGGGATCCTCTATCCCCTTTCCTTTTTATCATCATGGAGGAAGGTTTAAGCCAGATCATCAAAACAACCATTGTTGACAGATATTTAGTAAGGATCCTCCTCCATGGCATTGATCCTCTCGTCTCCCACAACTAGTTTGTCTATGATAACTTAATGATGGATTCCTCAACTATTCGTGAAGCCCATCGAATTATCCACCTTCTCTAGAACCTTTGTGACACCTCTAGAATGGATACCAATCGAGACAAATCTCAGATCTTCTTTTTTAACACTCCACTCCCTGTCTAACTACACATCACTAACCTCCTAGGAATTTCACACAGCTCCCTCCCATCCAAATACCTTGGTATTCCCCTCACTGACAAAGCTCTATAGAACAAATATTGGGAAGGAATTATTTATTCCTTGGTTAAAATACTTTCCTCTTGGATACTCACTCCCTCAACCTCCCAAGTCGCCTCATCCTCCTCAATTATGTTTTGCAAGACATGCTCACTTATTATTTCTCAGCTCTTGCGGCTCTTGGTTTTGTTATAACTGACATAAAAAATTTGTAAAGGAAATTTCTTTGGCAAGGTGCAAAGACAGGACAACAAGGGGCCCTGATCATTTTGGAAGATCTATGTAAACCAAAGCTAACAGGCAGTCTCAGGGTTCGAGACCCTGCCACTCTGAACCAGGTCCTTAGTGACAAGATTTGGTGGCACTGGCTTAAGAGCCTAACTGATATTTGGGACCAAATTTGGTGACAAAAGTATACTCCACACATTGTGGAAAAAAAATTGATCAGATGGAACAAGAACAAACCTGGCTCCTTGATTTGGAGTACAGCTAAGAAAAACAACTCCTTGATCGATGATCACACTTTCTGAGAAGTGAGAAATGTTAGAACCACATCCTTTTGGCACGACTCTTGGCAACAATTCCTTCCTTGGCGCATGAACCTCTTGTCGAATATTTCCTTTCCCCCACGAGTCAATCGGGCCTAGAAATCATTTCGGACTACTGGCAAGAGGACCCCCATAGTGCCACCTATAATCTCTATAAATCCTCAAGGAAGGACCCCGATATTCCAGGGAACATGGATCTTCAACCTTGGCATGAGGCGAGTAATTCCAGAAGAATCCAAATAATTCAGGGAGAGGACATATTACAGTGGGGGAACACATCGTGGGGCATCTTCACTATCCCAGAAGATTATAGTCTCAAGGCATCCTTCCAACTTCTCCCATGAGAGCAGGTCTAGACAAAAATATGGTAGGGAAAGCTCTAACCCAAAATTAGCATCCTTAGCTGGGATAATCTTATGATGTGAGGCTTTATAGGTCCTTCCACCTTTCCACTTTGCCATGGGGAAGCCAAAAATCAAAATCATCTCCTTAAGCTATACTCCTATAGTTCTCAGATATGGGACCAAAGTGAAATCGTCATGTGTACAATGGATAACAATTGAGAAGGCATAAAAGACACTATAGAAGGATGGAGAGATACAACATTTCTCTCTCCCATCCTCAACTGCATATGGAAACTCTTTCGTAGTTTCATTCTCTAGCATCTTTGGAAAGAACGAAATAGACACATTTTTCAATCCACACAACTTGAATGGAAATAAGTCTGGAAACGAATTCAAGAAAATATCATCGAAGCTATCCATTTGCAACACTAGAAAGAGGATGGCATGATGTGATCTCTACATCAAAAACATATCCTCAACAACTGGAATATCAACTTCAACCACTCTCCTTCTAGGGTCCTGCAATGATCACCTGCCCCAGGTAGCCCTTCCAATTGGTCACCTCTGCCTCCAGGATTTACCAAGCTAAATTTTGATGGAGTGTCCAAAGGTAATCTAGGTGCTTTTGGTTTTGGAGTGGTCTTCTTAAACGACCAGGGAAGCATTACTCTTATCTATGTTGGAATTATTAGGAATAATTCTAATAATTATGTAGAGCTTTGGGGACCTCTGAAAGGTATACATATCACACAGGAACACAAATATCATCAGTTGATTTTTGAAAGGGACTCCCAAATCATTCTCATCTTGTTTACATAAATTCTTAATGGGGTGGACCCTGAAAACAAATTCCCCTTGTTGGCACCTCACAAATGGCCTTAATTCCATAACAACTTTGGTTCATCCTAGCATAGCTCTCATCCCCTCACACATTCGATGGAAAGCGAATAAGATAGCTGACAAACTAAAAAATATCGGGGTGGAGCAAGATGTACTAGATCTTCTCTATACATCCTCTACCCACATAGAACATCTGATTCTCTAGGACTGCATTTCTCTATCTCTCATCTCAAACATATCCCTCGATTAGGGTGTCAACAAGTTCTGCATGTACAAGGGAGAGAGTGGTACTTTCCAGGCCAACAATGACCATGTGAAGGACACCTATTGTGCCCCTCTACATTTACTTCCCCCTTGATGATTTCCTTTGACAATCACTCCTCGAGGCATTGGATTCATTGCTCCTAGGTGCCAGCCTCTGTGATTTCATTCTAGCAACAGATGAAAAGCTCATCCCATCACCTTCGCGCTTGTGCAACCCTCTACTTTGGTTATTTTGGTGTGCTACTTCTCCTCGGCTGGACCTTAATGCTTCTCCAGTTCCCACTGAGAAACACTCTAGCTTTCGACTCAGACTCTTGTGTTGGTTCTCTGCTCCCCTGTTGGAATTATCTGATCTACCCGCCTCTGTTGCATTGCCTTCCTCCTTGCTCCTGCTGGTTATGCCTCTCCTTTGAGGGGAACCAAAGCGAGGCCCCTTATGATATCATACCTACAGGTGCATGGCCAATAGAGTTCCTCCTGTTGTTTTTCATCAGCCGCCAAGCTCATCGACCTCCTCCTCCTCCCTGTAATCCTCTAGTCTGTGCAGCCTTTCCCCCTTGTCTTCTCCATGGTCATGCCAAGTGGAATGGTTTGATCATCAATATCACTCTCTGGGTTTCACCCCAGGCACAATCTAGGATTTTGCTTCTTCATCGCAAAATTCCATGGTCCCTTCAACACCTCCACCCGATCTTTCAGCCTCAATTCCACCACCCTCTCCCCCTTGGCGTCCCTTTGGTGGAATCCCCCGCTCCTGCCCCTTTGGTGGATCCCCCTACCCCCTTGGAGGAGCCCCCTCATCATGCCCATTCATGTTCGGACTATGCCTCATGTTCTTGTATTCTCACTTTTTGGGAGATATTACATGACTTGGTATTTGCAGTTAGAAAGGATGTGGACGACTTGCGATTTCGAATGGATAACATGGACAGGTGAGGGGACATAATTGTATCTATGCTTACAACTTTTCTTAGCTACATGCACTCTCCAAGTCTGGCAACCAATGCCCCTACGAATTCAGTGGCGATCCCTGCTTCAAGCTTCCAGGTGGCGACACCGAGAGACATCATATCGAAGGATGACCATCATCCCAACCCTCATTTATCCACATGAGAATAGGTGTCATTTCTTATTCTTTGTTTTGTCAATCAATTTTGAATCCCAATGACTACTCTCGGGCCTTGCATGGCGCCTTGCATAGACAATTGAGTTTGAATTTCTATAGACAATTTATTTTGGTCATTCAATATTCTATGATAGACTGACTGAATCGGTTTCCCTACTAGGAGATTCAGACCAACCAATTTAATTTTCTTGTTCATTATTTTTGATAGACCGGTTGAATTGGTTTCCCCACTAGGCAATTCAGACCAAACAAAACTCTAGCATGACAACTAATATTGTAAATTATGTTTCTGAGAAGTAATATATAGATTCTTACTTAAAAAAGAAAGAAAGTATGTTATGTTAATATTAGAATGTAAACAAGGATGTTTGTGAAGAATTGAATAAGAAAAAAAAGATATAAATGAAACAAAAGAATCATAATTGAGATGAAAAAGGGGAGAAGAAAAATGTAGAAATGGAAATAAAGAGAGACACAAAAAGGATTGTGTCCTAAATGTACTTTTCCTACTCCATTGGATGTAAAACAAGATGCTATATGCATGTATTGTAGTAGAGTATAGTTATCAAATCTACACAAATCAATAATTAACATTAATGTTATGAGATATATTGTGTATATCATGTGTTTGGAACCAACATAAAATCATACAACATTTTAGAGGCATTCCAAATGAATTTGGGATTTTTTTATGAATTACCCTGTTAAAGTTTGGGACATTTTGATGGAATCGAAATAAAATTTTGAACAGATAAGTTGATTTTTCAAGACAATGTTGAATAAATTACTAGCCAAATCTAAAATTTACAAGGAATGATCATCTTTCAAATTGGGTTAAGTTGTGATTACCATATTACAATTCTAAAATACATACAAATTTGGTCACTTAATCTTTGTGTATAATACTTTTTGCATCGCACCTAAAACACTTCAATGGTGTATTTTTTTATGTCTTTGCAACTATCTTTCCAAAAAATATTATGAATTTGTAAAAAAATGCCTATGTTCTTCATAAAAAGGAATATCAAAAAAATATAGCATGTGATAGGGAAACAAAATTATAATGAAAATGAGCGAAATATGATTTGTACCCATAAATGTGCTAGTCAATAATGCACATTAATACCTAGAGAGGCCCATAGCTAATAGTTGTCATTTGACTTCTAATTATCTCTCAACACGTGGTCTCTTAACTATAAGTATTTCTCCAACCATAATAATAATAATAATAATAATAATAATAATAATAATATAGCTAATAGTTGTCATTTGACTTCTAATTATCTCTCAACACGTGGTCTCTTAACTATAAGTATTTCTCCAACCATAATAATAATAATAATAATAATAATAATAATAATAATAATCTATTTTTAAGGTCATGGCCAAGCGAGACACCAAATTGGTGTATGAGACCCCCTTGTTTGTGGGACAAGGGAACCCCCCTCTGCCAGACAATTTGGCTGGTAAAGTCTACAGAGGTATATATACCCTACCCTTGTCTCATGTATTTTTTATTTTCTTAAGCAATCCGTAATAACGCCACTGTAATCAAAATAAACGTTATTAGGGAATTTGTATTAACTATAAGTACTTCTTCAATCATTATTATATTGTTATCATGTATTTTTGTATTTTTTAAGCAATTAATAGTAATTCCATTGTTATTAAAATAAATGTTATTATTATATTGTTATCATGTATTTTTGTATTTTTTAAGAAATTAGTAATAATGCCATTGTAATTAAAATAAACGTTATTAGAGGGAATTTGTATTAACTATAAGTACTTCTACAAATGTTGTTCCAGAGTCTGTACTTAAGGCTCATAAGTACAGTGTCTAGGCATTCGAAAGTGGGTAAAGAGTAGAGAAGAGAGAAACGTCAACCTTCGGCAAGGGAAACTAGGGATGATTTCTATGTTGGCGTTGTCTAGCTTCCAACTGTTCCTGGATGTTTATATCCTGCTCAATCGCTGCCCATGAACGTTCGACTTCAACCCGTGCAGTGGCTGTTTTAAGAATAGTACCAAAAAGGTTTAAGGCAATGTGTGTTTGATTTGATAATCCGGGTTCGATATTGGGCTGTGTTGGTACAGGGACAGTCATGGAGGAACAGTAAAATAAGAAAAATTCAGGGGGAATTTAAGTGTTGTCTCAATTCGGTCGTATAAAAGAGAGTTTACAGTTTCAAGAATAAAAAAGAGGTGCAAATCAAAGTCTCTTTCCCGTAACTAGGTTATATTTTAATAAAATGT
>CBVK0102398036.1:0-12191 GCA_900067695.1 Picea abies
GGTTTGGGTTTCCAGGGGGAAAATCTCTGTGTAATGTTTGTATTTGCCATCGTATCTTTTCTGTTCTTTTCTGAATATCTGTTTGCAGTAGATATTGTACAAGGTTAGAATTTACACTGAAGACATGGGTATAATCATGCCAAGGATTTTTACGTAGCCTTGGAAAACAAGTAAGTAAAATACCAATCTCATATGATTGAAGTAAAAGGTAAGGTTGATAATCAACCCATATCCATGTTGATTGATTCTGGATCTATCCATAGTTACATAGATCGTAGTCTTTTTGAGATATTTCATTTACAAAGACAAAAACATGGGAAATCTTGGTTGGTTCAGCTAGCCACATGAGCTAAGAGAAGAATCAATGAGCTAGTTAAGGATTTTCCAATGGAGATGAATAGACTTAGCACATAGAAAGATTTAAATATCATATCTTTGAATTCATATGACTTCCTAACTGGTATGGATTGATTAGACAAACATCATGCTATCCTATATTGCTACAACAAGGAATTCGCTTTTCTTGATGAGGAAGGAAAACGAAGGAAAGTTCATGGGATTTCTAGGCCTGTATCTATTAGAGAAATTTCATCCATATAGTTAAAGAAACGTTTCTGAAAAGGATGCCAGATTTATGCAACCCATATAGAAGAGGAAACCAAAGATAAAAATCCAAGTATTGATGACCATCTAGTCTTGAAATATTATGAATATGCATTTGGGAAGATACCAAGGTTGCCAAAAAAGAGAGATATTGATTTCTCCATTTATTTGGTACTTGGAGATACCCAGTGTCCAAGAATCCTTATAGGATGAGAACACTAGAGATGAAGGAATTAAAATTGCATCTTGAAGAACTTTTGAAGAATGGGTATATGCCCCCGAGTGTGTGACCTTGGAGCTTAAGGTTGTGTATTGATTTCAAGTAGTTGAATAAGGTTACCATAAAGAAAAAATATCCTTTGTGAATGATGATGATTATTCGATTAGTTGAAAGGTGCAAGGACCTTTTCCAAGATTGATTAGAGGTCAGGCTATCATCAGGTGAGAATTAAAGAAGAATATATCATCAAGACAACATTTAGGACAAGATATAGACATTATGAGTTTGTAGTGGTGCCATTTGGGTTATCAAATGCACTAGCTATCTTTATGTGTTTGATGAATAGAGTGTTCAAAGAGTATTTGGAAAAGTTTGTAATTGTTTTATTAGATGATATACTGATCTACTCAAAGATATAGGAGGATCATGAGAATCACTTAAGGATGGTGCTACATGTATTGAGGGAGAATCAACTGTATTCCAAGCTAAGAAAGTGCTCATTTTATCATAGGAAAAATCATTATTTGGGCCATATTATTTCATAGGAAGGGATAACAGTTGATCATGAGAAGATAGAATCTGTTAGAGGATGGCCAACACCAAATAATGTTATAGAAGTCGGATCATTCATGGGACTTTTAGGTTATTATAGAATATTTATTAAAGGCTTTTCAAAGATTGCACACCCAATCATTTCTTTGCAAAATAAAAGTGTGAAATTCGAATGGAATTTGGAATGTGAGGAAAGATTTCAACACTTGAAGAATTTACTAACAAGTGCACCAACATTGAATATTTTTGATACATAAGAAAATATTATTGTGTGCACTGATGCATGCAAAGAAAGGCTTGGTGGAGTCCTTACATAAAATTGGCATGTGGTGTGATATGAATCAAGGAAGTTGAAAGAACATGAGAGAAACTATGTGAAACATCACGTAGAGTTGGAAGACACAGTTCATTCCTTAAATATGTGGAGACATTATCTTATGGGGAAAATATTTGATTTTAGGACAGACCGCAGTGGTTTGAAAAATATTTGTTTGGACAACCAACCTTGAATGTCAAACAAGTTAGATGGTTGGAATTGCTTAGTGAATATGACTTCAATATAAAGCATATCAAAGGAAAGGAAAACAAAATGGTTCATGCACTCAATAGGAGAGTGCATGAGATGCATTCTACATCCATTAGCATGCACATATATGATTTAAAAGATAGAATTTTGGAAGCAACAAATTCAGATCAACATTATTTGCAAGTAAAATAATCATTACAGCAGGGTAATTTTCAATAGAAATTGAAACATTATGAGTTGAAAGACTACGAAGTCCTCATGTACAAGGGAAAATTAAATGTGCCTAAATCTCAAGAGTTGAAAAATTTAGTGCTGAGAAAAATGCACATTGTGCCTTCAAATGGGCACCCAAGATATCAAAAAACAATTGTCATTGTAAGGGGTTAATACTTTTGGCTAAGAATGAAGAAAGAGGTGGATTATTATATAGCAACATGTTTAGATTACCAAAAGGTAAAGACCGAACATATAAATTCATATAGATTTCTACAACCATTTCCCATTCCTGAGTGGAAATGGGAAGTTGTTACAATGAATTTCATTACTAAATTGTCCAGGACTGTAAGGAAGAATGAATCCAACATGGTAGTGGTGGATAAATTAAATAAGGATGCCCATTTATTTCCAGTGAAGCTAACTCACAAGGCAATCAACATTGCAGATATTTACATGAGGGAAATTGGCAGGCTACATGGTGTGCATAAGAAAATTGTTTCTGACAGAGATCCCGAGTTCACATCAAATTTCTGGAAGGGATTGTTTAAAGGATTTGGGACAAATATGAATTTTAGCATAACATGTCACCCAAAATCAAAAGGGGAAACATAGACGGTCAATCATGTGATTGATGATATTTTCAGGATGTATTGATGGATAAACCATCAAAATGGAAATATTATCTACATTTAGTTGATTTTTCTTATAAAAATGGGTATCAGGCATCTTTAAATATGAGCCCATTTGAAGCATTGTATGGAAAAATGTGTAACACACCTTTGAGTTGGAAAAACCTAGCTGATAGAGCCATCATTCGACTAGAGTTGCTTAGGGAAATGGAAGAGAAGATGGTGAAAATAAAATAGAATTTAAAGGCTACACAAGATAAGCATAAATGTTATGCGAACAAGGGTAGAACACATAGAGAATTTAGAGTGGGAGAACATGTCTTCTTGGAAGTGAAGGATAAAAAGAGTTCATTGATATTGGGAAGCTGTCCAAAACTAGAAGCAATATATCATGGACCATTTTAAATCATAGAGAGGATTGGTCTTATTGCATACATTCTTTCACCATCTTCATCCATGTGCATTCATAATGTATTTCATGTGTCTTTGCTTAAGAAGTATGTGCCTAATGCTAACCATGTAATTGATTGGATTGTGATCCAAATGGAGCGCGAGGGTGAATTCTAGGTTCATCTACACATTGGACATGAAGGTCATGGTGCTATGGAATCGAGTCATAGGATTGGTAAAGGTCCATTGGACCTATTACATTCCTAAAGATGCTACATGTGAGAATGAGGATGCCATGTGGGAAGAGTACCCATAACTTTTTGCAGATGTTTGAGGTTTTTTATTGTACATTTCTATATAATGCATAAATAAGGGGGACGAAATATGATATACAAGATCCCCCATAAAGGAAATAGAGGCAGTGACAAGTGGCATGTTGAGGCTATTTCTTAAAAACTAATAGAGACAACATGGTGAGCATTAAAAACCACCTAATTCCACCTAATTATGGGGAATAATCACAACAATTGGTAGAATACTTTCCCAATAAATAAGAATGGATATTAATCTATATGACTTCTCTTATTTTTGGGAGTTAGTTTCATCATATTCCAAATCTATTGAATCCCCTTCAACCACCTCCACTTCTATTTCTATTTTTGGATTTTGGGTGCAAAAAAAATGAAAAACATCAACATCTCAATAAGGATAAAAGGATAACATTAGGTATTTCCCAAGGGATGGAAATTTGGTATTTGAAGTTTGGATTTTCTGAAGATCCGAATGAGCCATTTTAATTTTTAAAGACTAAGGAGCCTACCTGAAATAAATTCAACATCTCAACAATGATAAAAGGACAACATCAAGTACTTTCTAGGGGGTCAAAATTTTTTAGTTGAAAGTTGGGGTTTCTCAAGCGCCCAATGGAACATTTTATTTTTTAAATACCAAAGAGTTTACCTGGAATAAATTCAACATCTCAAGATTGATAAAATGATAACATTGAGCACTTTCAAGGGGTGACAATTTTTTATTTAAAGATTGGAGTTTCTCAAAAACCCAATAAAACATTTTATTTTTTAAAGACCAAATATCCTACCTAAAATATTTAATACTTTATTTACATAATTTTTTCTCTTATTTTCTTATATCTTTCTTTATTTTCCACAACTATATTCTTCCCATTCAAACTATACAACCTTTTAAGAAATCTCTTAAATTATATGCAACTATACAACCTTTTAAGAAATCTCTTAAATTACATTTATAGTGTATAAAATCAAGTTTGTGAGATAGCTTATTATTGTCGCTTCTAACATTGTATGAATTTATTGGACTATTTTATGCAACTAATATATCTAATATTACTCCATATTTTGGGAGGAAAGCTTGTAAAAAGTTTTGAGTATGATTAAAGAATTATGAGCAGAGTATTTCAGTGTTTGATATTTAATATTATTTTATGTTATGGGATGAATTCATTTTCATGTTGTGAATATGTTTAAGGATGAGCTAGAGCTCTTACGAATTAATTTGAACTAATGAATTCATCATTACATACCTAGTATGATTAACATTTTATTATTGAACACTAAAGATCTCTATAGTGTTCATGATATTCTTGTAAATATTAATAACAATGGTTTTTACTTAATTCTTATTTGTGTATCAAAGAAAGAAGTGTTCATGATATTTTTGTAAATACTTTAATAGCAATGGTTTTTGTTCTCATTCTTATTTATGTATCAAAGAAAGAAATATTTTCGTGATAATTCTTATTTGTGTACCCAAGAAAGAAGTGTTCATGATATTCTTGTAAATACTTTAATAGCAATGGTTTTTGTCCTCATTCTTATTTATGTATCAAAGAAAGAAATATTTCCATGATAAGAGAGACTCATAAATTCAGGGTTGTTGGTTATTTTGGTGTTGAGAATGTTGTAGATAACTTGCATATATATATTTATTGGTCTAAGGTGGAGGAAAAAGTAGTTATTTATATCAAAGGTTATATTTTGTGTTCTACTAGAAATCTTGATAACATGAAAAAAGGAAGGTACAATGCACTTAAAATGCTTAAGAGGGCGTGACTACTTGTAGGTGGTAGTCAAGAAATTCAATAAGATGTGTAATGTGATGACTTGCAAGAAGACCATCAAAGACTAATATGTTGCAATCTTGTTTTTTGAAAGGGTCTCAGTGCACTTTGAGATTCCAAAGAGAATAATTTCTTATAGATATTCTAGATTTATTAGCACATTTTGGAGTTCATTGTGGGAGAAGTTGGATACTAAATTTAAGAGATATTCCATATTCCACCTTTAAATTGATGTGTAGACAAAGGTGGTGAATACGACATTGGTTAATATTTTAAGAGGCTACAATCAAAAGTATCCAAGGAATTGGCATGAAAAATTTATTTACATACATTAATCCTATAACATTGTTGTCCATACTTCCATGAGTAATTTCCATTTTGAAATTTGTTTTGGATATTTCCCACCATGAAATTTCGACAGTGTATATGGGAAACTTGAAGCAAGAGAATTGACATCAAGAGATGCTTTGAAGGAAGTGAAGTTTGTTGATAGATTCTAATCGATACACTTGCAAGTTTAGGAGAAGATCGAGAAATATCAAGAGCAGTACAAGGTAAGACATGAGAAATATAGGGTTCAAAATTATTTCAAAGTAGGAGAACAATTTTGGTTACACCTCACTAAGGAAAGGTTATAGTGTCTATTCTTCCTCAAAACAACCTTGCTAATTTTTTCATAAAATTGGCATTTATAGAGAGTGGTTTTGAAACTTATTGTTCAATATGCCTAAATGGTATCCCTAAGAAGAATTCTTTATAAGACCAATGAATACCTTCAGTTGACGTCTTGGGATAACTACATTATGGGCAAAGTTCATGAAGAACGAGACATGATAGACTCTAAACTTGAAAGTTTGAAATCCTAAAAAATGTTAAGTTTGTTGGATTTTGGATGAGATTTGAAATTATATTTTCTTCATATGAAGTCTAGTGGGTGGGATCCCATATCAAACATTCTAAAAATATTAATGATGACGTTAAAAATTTAAGTAAAATGATAGAAATGTGCTTGAATATAAAGGAAAATTACACGTTTTACTTGAGAAGTATTATCCTCATAGATTCCAACAACAAATACAATATTTATAAGTCACGGTGTATAGTTATTAGTTATGGGTTTCATAATGAGGTAGTAGCATATTATACTTGGCACTTGAATTGAGATTTAAACAGAGAACCAAACAACTCTAGATTGATCACATCCATCCATTGTGTTTTAATTGTGGTCATTGAACATGGTTTTAGGGTAGTAGTCAGAGTTAGAAGGTGTAAAGACCATACAGTAATTTGAGTTGTCCATTGTGTTTTAATTGTGTTCATTTAGAGGCTTTCTTGGAAGAAGGTTGGAAAAGTTCACCAAAAAAACTCCACATGGATATTAATGGTAATATCCAAATCAACCTCTACCATTGGATTTTAATAATGAAATGATGGGTGACATCAATTATTATAGAGTCCACATAGTTGGAGGAGAACACAATGTTATTGGTTAATAATAAATGAATAATCTATTTTCTCAATGCTTTAAGACTCCATAAATGTTTAAAAGAAGGGATTCCATTCAAAATTAATAATTAGAAATTATATACAAGTGTAATTGAAGCAATTTCTTAGAGGATTCACTATCCTTTTGCATGACCATCATTCTCCTTTTGTCTTGTGTTAATTTGTCTATAATTACATCTCTCATCTTTCTTACATGCACATTGGATTTTATATCGAATTATAAAAGACATTTATAATTGGTCAAGGATTCTGATAATTCCCCCTAGGGCCACTTACTTTTATTCTAAGGTTTTCTAGTACTATGGAAAACTTTATTTTCATTGTAATTCCATCTCTTATTGCTCTATTGTAATGGGATTTTTGGAAATCAAAGTTTATGTTGCAATATTGATTTAAATGTCTTTGTGGCGTAATATGTTTAGTGATTTTTATTCTTAAGTTGCGAGATATATGACTAGTTCCATAGATTTCTCCAAAATGCAAAGCCATTGTGTTTTGTTTATGTCTTATGCCTCCATCAAGAAAAAAATATTTCATGAAAGAGGTGAAATTTTGGAGTTTCCAACCTTAAATAAAATATAGCCATTGGTTCTTCATTGCATTCCACATGGAAATATATTTTCAAAAATGGTTTTCCAAATACAATGTCTATATATGAAAGTTATTCTCCCAATGAGGTAATTATCCAATCATTTCCCTGAGGTCCAAGTGACACCCACATCAAATTGCCATGACTCACCCATACAATAATGTGTGGGAATCCACTAGAGACTTCTAGAAACATTAGAGAATAAATATCCTTAACCCTAAAGACTAAGAAAAGGTTTTAAAACCCTAGATGAAAGGAAGGAAACATGGTTCAACTCGTACTGTAGCAGTTTGTTCTACAATAACAAAAGAACCACCATTCAGACAAGAGATATATTAGAGCAGAGGAGAAAAATAATTACATAGGACATAGTGGTAAGTTATCGTGTGTGTGCACTATGAAAAACTTAATGATCTTTACATATTTCCTTGTACCCTCATTTGATTAACAAGAATGCCATAGTCCTTCCTATTCTTATTAGGATTTAAGACATGGTTTTTGAAGGAAAATATTGTGTTTATGGTGTTCTCACTAAAACTTAAAAAATAATAGTTGTGCATTTGATCATAGGCTCACTTTTGTTTTTGTATGTTCAATATTTGTTTTAGCAAGTCAACCATTGAAATATCCAAGGAAATTTTAATACCAAATGATGTTAGTTAGGAGTGATCCCTTGCTTAGTTAAAGCATCTTCTATGATTTATTTCATAATTTATAATGGGTTGTCTAATGCATCAATGTATACTACATTGTTTGAGTTTCAAAATTAGTGGTAAGTTGACCAACACTAATGTGTTTTTTCTTTAAAGATCACAAGTTTAAGTTGTATTGAATAGGGTATGTACACTTTCATAAATTGTGCAATATAATAGACCCCTTCTATAAACAAAAAGTCTCACATTTCATACATTTATCTAACATGTGATTAAGTTGTAATCTTAAATTATTATTATTATTATTATTATTATTATAAGTAGGCTCTTGGAGTCTATTCGGTTAGCTCAATCTGCCCGTTAAGATGTGGGTTTAGTTTGATAGGAAACCCAAGTTCAATAACCTTATGGTGTGTTTAGTCGGCAGGAGACACCCAAAAATCCATCCATGCTAAACAAACAAAAAAAGTAGGCTTTTGGAGTAAACAAAAATCCATCCATGTTAAGGGTTGGTGCGGCCCAACAAACAAACAAAAAAATGTCGGCTATTAGACTAATATACCTAAGTTATGATATGCTCTTATATATATATATATATATGTACATACATATTTGATCCAGTGTGCTACACTAAACACGAAAGTAATATATGTTTGGTGGTTGGGGGCTAAGATCGAATTGAAGAGAAAAACCTCAGTCTTTTCTGATAGATTTGGATTTATAAATTCAATCTTCCTGGTCTTAGTGAAATTGGACATGGATGCAACATCCCAATTACGCAGTCGTGACCACCATGAAACCACTAACGACACCAATGTCGATGTTGTGGGCAATTCAGAAAGAGCTGCTGAATATGAAAGTGAGGTAAAGGAAAAATGCAGTATCTGCGTTGAGGACGTTAATGAGAATCAAATTCACGAAAGACTGCATTGCGGTCATAGATATTGTTTTTCTTGTATGGCTCGACACGTTGAGGTCAAGTTGACAACACACAGTGGTTTGCCTACATGCCCAGGGTGTAATTCCGAACTCACTGAAGGTGAGTGTGAGAAATTTTTGTCGTCCAAATGGCTTGAGATTTTTATAAAGCGGTTGGAAGAGGCGAAAATCCCATATTCAAAGAGAGTGTACTGCCCCTATTCTGACTGCTCGGCTCTGATGCATCGAGATCGGTGTCCAGAAGCACATCGTTTTCCAGCAACAGAATGGCAGGAATGCCAGGAATGCCACCGACTGTTTTGTATTGAGTGTCGAGTTCCTTGGCACATGGGCATGTCATGTCAGGAGTATACTTCTCAGTTCTATGGTGCAGATGCAGAGTTACATTTGCTCGCAGAGAACAACAAGTGGAAGCGTTGTCCGTGCTGCAAACACATGATTGAACACTCTGAAGGTTGCATCCACATGACATGCAGGTATAGAATTTCGTAAACTTGGAATTTTGTTTATTGAATTTTTTTGAATAATCTGTATATTTTTTTAAACAATTTGTATTATGGTTAAGAACATGTGTTTCCTCTTAAAAGGTCATGGATTCAAATTCAGAGGGGGTAGGGTATGTATACCTTCGTAGATTTTACCAGTCAAATTGCTGTTGGTGTGCTGGCTTGGCCCTGACCTTAAAAATAGATTATTATTATTATTTATTTATAGAATTTTTTTGAACAATCCGTCTAGCATGGGCTGGTGCGGGTGCTACGTGAGCCCGAACCAACTGTGTAAGCTCTGGTCTGTCGCATTATCTCTTTCCTGTTTTATGTGACTGGTTTCCTCTGCTCCCGGTGGCCTCTGATTCTGGCCAAGCAATATTCAGTTTGTTGAAAAAGAGCCAACTAATTTCTCATGGGTAGCATGCACATTAATTAAATTTAGAATGTGCATGCATGCACTCTTCAGTGAATAGTTTGTGTAGCTGGTGGATTTTATTATAATCAGTTTGTCTAATTGTTTGAGGTGTGTAGCTGGTGGATTTTATTATAATCAGTTTGTCTAATTGTTTGAGGGATGCATATATATATACATACGAGCATACCCATAGAGGTGAACGTGCAGTGGAGTGTGTGAGCAAGAGATAATACTGTGGAGTGCAGTGTGTGCATAGAGAGGAGAGGATGGTTGTATGACTGTATTGGTTATTGTAATTCTCCTTTCAATAATAAGAATAGAATACCAATTATCATTGTCTCCTGATTTTTTTGGTTTTTTCCTGTATTAGGTTTCCACATAAATCACTGTATCAAGTCTCTGATTGTTGATCTTGATTTAATCTTCTTTACTATTTGAATCTTGTTACATTTCTTTGTTTCCGCTGCCTAACACAATCTGCTACTCAACATTGAATGCTATGACAAATGGATTATAACTTATCAGATCTAAATTGCTTTTGCTTTCAAATTCCACCTACATCAACATTCAATACTACCTATCAAACTGGATATTGCTCTTGCTAGCTGCTTCTGTTGGCCTCTATCCCCTGCTCTTGCTAGCTACTCCTGTCTGAACGAGGGTTAAATGCCAAACAAAGCACCTTAACGAACGGGGGCTACAGATGATCTGTTTTTTTTAATTCATTTTGAATATTTTTTAATGCATTATGAGATCAAAAATTGATTTATTTAATCTGAATTTTTCCTGTATAATAAAATAGGTTTTTGATATGTCAATATTAACTTCTTGTGGAATTCATATTTTAATATTGACTTCTTGTGGTTTTTCAGGTGTGGTACAATATTTTGCTATAACTGTGGCGTTGTAAATAACAATATGGGACCGCAATGTAACTGTTCTAGTGGATACACTGGAACCGTTCTGGTGGGCACATGGGATCTCAATTTAATCCTTTCGCGAGATTGGTTATGATATATAAAATTTATATATCATAAATTATATATATATATAAATTTATGATTTAAATTTTATAATTAAATCATTAGTTTAATTATAAGTGGTAGGTGATAATGATATATTTTGAATTTATATGATTGTTATATTAAATTAATAATAAATATGAAAGTATTTTATCTATTTTTATGTTTTTATGTTAGACATTATTTTTTAAAAATTTGGTATAAATATGAAATTGAATGAAGTATATAGAATTCACATTTAATTATCTTTTAGTTGTATGTTAGAAATCTGGTATAAATATGAAATTCAATGAAGTGTATAGAATCTACATGTAATTATGTCACTACATGGAAGTATAGGATTAATTGTATTTACCAGTATAAAAATTAAATTATAATTTAATTTATAGGTGGTGGTTTATTTTTATTAGAATTTTTTTATATTTGTTTTTTATATTTATTCATAAATTAAGTCATAATTTAATTTATAAGTGGTGGTTTATTTTTATTAGAATTTTTCTATATTTTATTCATATATATAATTTATGATTGGAATTATATGAGGTATGATGTTTTATTTAAAGAATTTTTTTCATATATATTAAAGAGAATTTGTTTAAAAATATAGATTAAAAGATTAAAAGTTTATATGTTTAAAAATAATAGATTAAGAGATTAAAGGTTTATATCTATATATATTATATCTTTAATCATCTTTATTTTTTATTCGATTAACAACAAAGTTCAAAACCATTGTAATAATATATTTGTTAAGAGGAACTGAACTTAGGTGGGAAGGATAGCAATCATTCCTCCCAACCACTAGAGTTAAACTCATTTGAAAACATTAAATCTATTTACATGTTTTAAATCTATACTAGTGAACATTCTATATCTATATTTCTATTTACATTCATTATATTTGCATTATATTTTCTCATATTTTGGGTATTATGATTTTTTGTGTTTTGCATTTTATTGCATGATGTTTGTTCTCATTCTATTTTTATATATAATGTGATATTTGACCCTCATATTAGCATACCAATATTGATATATGCACAATGAATTGGTTTGTTTTTCATTGTGTCATGAAATTAATGTTGCACCAAATCATTTTTTATTATATCATTGTTAACACCATTGCATCAAATTGTTCTATACTACATTTTTTCTAAAATCAATGCACTATATCTTTGCCTAGTATATTTTTATTGACATTTGATGAACTTCCCCTTGATTATTTTGCATTGTTAGTAGAATAAATGCATTATATCCATTTTAACATTATGACACAAAAGGATAACATGTTTTCAATGTAATGCTTCAAATGTTATTCAATGTAAAGTACATAGATATATTT
>CBVK0102398037.1:0-13774 GCA_900067695.1 Picea abies
ATAAAAAAAATAAAAACCATGTTTAGGTACCTTAGCAAAGGGGCAGGGTAGATTGGTGTACTTTATTATCCTTAGGACTGACTAATACAGAGGCAACTAAATGAGATCATTACATCGAGATTTTGGTCTCAAACTAATAATCCCTGTCTAATAAAATATTAACTTGAGATGTTTGTCCCAAACATGGATGGGTGGGCCCAAGTTGGTGTGTATTGTGCAAAAATCACGAGGAAACATCTTATCACTTATTTGTTGATTGTGTTTATGTAGTTCTGGTCACAAGGATTGTTTCGAATGAGTTAAATCCTTGATCATGATGGAGGAAATCCATCCTGGAGGAATGTATGAAGGACTGACTATCTGATAAGGAAACCAAAATATTTGAACAAATACCCAGTTTCTTGGTATAGAGTATTTAGTGGACCAGGAACTCAAGTATTTTTAAGGACAAGAACATTCCCCTTGAAGTCACAACTGGGATTATTTTGAACTAGTCTAAGGAATTCATGTCATACATCAAGATAAAAGATTCGGGGATACTAGTAATGCTGTATTTGGAATTTGGGTTCCCCTGGGGATTCTTTGATGGGGCGTGCCAAGGGAACCCTTTAATTTGTGGGGTTGGAGTGGTCCTCTTTATAAAACACAATCATTAGGTTCATGTTGGGAACAACAAAGGTGAGTTTATAGCTCTCCAAACTCTCTTGGAAAATGCTTCTTCTAAAGGCCTCAATAAGCTTCAGATTATGGGGGACTCCAAGCTAGTTATCTATCAGGCTAGTTAAAAAATGACATTGTTTGATGTTAGGCTATAACCTCTATCGCGATATATTAAGCTCTCTATAAAAAATTTCAAATGGATTTCCTTCAACCACTTTTTTAGAGATCTCAATGAGAAATATGATTCATTGTCCAAAAAATATTTCATCCTTTTGGTAGGTGTGTTGGGGTTCTATGAGTTCCTTGATAATGAAGAGACCAAATTAATGGAGTTTCAGATCTAAATTTAGTTCTAGATGGATTTCGTGGTGGGGAAAAGGAGCTCTTTCTAAGCTACTAGAGAAACTTGTATAAGAACATTTATTTTTTTAATGTATTCTCTGACTGTAACAATAATATGCACAGTACTATGTACAAGAAAATAAAAATTTTGGGGGGAAGGCAGTCGTTTGAAAGTTTTTTTGCACAAGATTAGAAGTCATCGATAAGATGTAGGGGATAAGGTCAGAGTGTAAGCATAAGAAAAACCTCTTTTTGGAGATATGCGTTAGGAATATTCATTTATATATATATATATATATCTTTTCCGAGGAAGATTATCTTTATTAATATATACAATTTATGATTGGAATTACATAGGGTATGATGTTCTATTTAAAGAATTGTAAAAGATTAAAAGGTTTAAACACACACACACACACACACACACACATTATGTAGTCATTTTTACCACTTCTATATAGTAATCTTGTTATTGTATTGGAATTCATTTTACATCTATAGAGGTAGCTTCAATTACAAATCTATTTCTTCTTTTCTGATATATCTAAAAAAATGTCTGGTGATACCATTTCAACATATATATATATCTCCGATTCAATGATTAGCCCTTGGAAGGGATCTACTTTATACATGGTAGATATGTAAATTCCACCGTGTCATGATCTAGAGGTTCAAATGATTTTCACCATATAAAACTAGGGTTGGATGGGTGGAAAATCTACGTCTATATCAACCTGTATCATATTGAATATGTAGTAGTGTAAGGGTTGAGGTGAGACCACCTAGATTAGATGTCATCATGTATCATCCTGCAGATCCAACAGTCTAGGGGTTGAGGTGAGACCACCTATTGTTCCTCGAGATGTTCTAGGATGTTATTGAAATGATGTCGAGGCACCCTAGGGGATAAAACTCAGAACGATTTTGAAAACCATATTTGCAATAAAGAATCAATGTTCAAACTCAAAACGAGTTTTAAAACCATACTTGCAATAAAGAACCAATGTTCACAATTTTCTTGGATCTCTCTCTCTCTCTCTCAGTGACACAATATCAACTCAAATGATTTAAAATATCAACGCCAAGAGGCATATGTCCACGAGTGTTTCAAACATTTAAGATTTCAAGGTGAGTGAGTGGGTGTATTTTGAAGAAAGAAAATTAAACATACAAGGCACTACCGAGAATGAATCTTGTAGTTTATAAAAGAAGAAAAATGTGTTGAGGAATTAAGAATTCAGTAGTTATAAAAAAAGTATAAAGACATGAAAAAATGTTTCAAACAATATGAATCTTCACTCATTTAAATACATTGAGGTGCCCTATACACATCATTTAAACGCATTATAAAATGACAAGAAATGGTCATTATCAAGATGAAATCACTTCTCTACCATGAAAAAACATCGTACATTCACACTGAATATGGTGCTTAATTTGCTTCTTGAGATTTTATTTATCAGATATGATACAAGTAGCCAAAATGGAAGAGGTGGCTTTGCAAGAAGAAATATACAATGAAATAAGAAGAAGGTGGATTTACCGACTAAAACACAATGCATGGAATGAATCTCTTGAGGCATGCTGCCTTCACCATCTCTTTGTGCTAGAGGTCTATTTGATCAAACAAATTTGAGTATAAGACACTCTATAATCCCCCAAAGTGTCGACCCTTCAAAATGAGTGCCTCATTCCCTTTTATCTTATTGAAATCTACAAAACTACTTATCATTTATTTATCCTTCGAAAAAAACCTCTTGTTTTAAAAAAGGATCCACCGTGGAAAAAAGGTTCTTCTCAAAAATTTGTTTCACTAATACTTCTTATTGGGCTTGCCTTGCATTGTTTGACTCTCCTTGCCTTCTTGAGGGGAATTTTAGGAATTGACACATGCGGTGCCATATTTTTCCCATGTGATAGTCAATCTCGGTCACATTTCTTACCATGTCATCCATATTAGTATTCCTTTCATATGATGTTTTCCTAGGAAAACTCTTAATTACTCCTTTAATTTTTTGTAGTATTTCCAAATCTCCTGAAAACCCTCGTCAACTTATTAAACCCGATATCATCATTCCTTTTCCACTCCAAAAAATATGAATACTTCTTTTATGAGAGGAAGTACCCACTTTCCTCCTAAGGCATTGGAAATACAAGTGTAAGGAGATCTTTGAAAATATTTTTGAAATATGCTACTTCTACTATTATTTCATGTAACCTTCTTTCAACGTTTTGTAATTGTCTTCTTTTAGTTAGGATCTTTTTAGCATCAATTATGATGTTATTCCTATCATTAAATTTAAGGCCTTTGAGCTGGTCTTTAGTCCTATTATTTAGAAATTTTATAATATTGTTAAGCACATTTGGTTTATCTTTCAGTTCTATAGCTACCTTAGCAATGTCTATTTTGGTTGATTTTAGAAGCTATAACTCGTCTCCCATAAGAGATAAATGTGCCCAATTGTCATATATCAAAGTGGATATACAATCCCCGATCACATGCTTAACTACTTTTAGGGATGATATTCCATGACTTTGGTCTGTAGCTTATCTAGTCCCTTAATAGATTAATCCTGATCAATACTCAATTTAGATTAAAAAACCTCTCTTCTCCTAACTCATTCCTCTAGTTTTGTTACCTTGGAACTCTTTTGTTTTAGTTGGTGGGTCAAGGTACCTATTTATATTTATTTCACACTAAGGTCATCCATTACCTTATTTAGGCCCTTGCTTTGATGTTTGAGATAAATGACTCTATTAACTATTGAGAATCTTGTTCTCTTCTTGCATATTCTGAATTTCAATTTATAGCTATGTGTTGCTTCTCATGTTCTCATTTAGACAGTGAAACAACTTCCCCTTTTCCCCATAGCTATCTTGTAACTATGGGGTTTGTACATCCTGAGCTTTAGGTTTTTTTAGCTTATTCTTCAACACTTTGATTTCAATATCATTTTGTTTAACTAGTTCTCCCATAGTAGTGGGTTCTTTGGGATCTATTCCTAGAGCTATGATCTCCCTTTAAAGCTTTGCTTTCATTGTGGATCTATTCCTAGAGCTATGATCTCCCTTTAAAGCTTTGCTTTCATTGTATGATTTTCATTGGTGGCTATTATCTCTTGCTTGAGCTGTTTGTTGATTTTGAGTGAAATCTCCCTCATATTCCTTTCACTATAAAAATATTGCAACACTCCTTTATACAAAATATAACTTACCTATTGGTGAAAATCAATCAGATTAGGAGGTTGGATTCAACCTGTCTTGATTTTGATTTGAGTTACCTTATAATATGCAAGGGAGAGTGGATTTTCTACTTTTTATTCTAACAAATCCAAATTGAAGGTGTCCTCTTGGTAATCTATAGTTTTTAGTAGCTTTGTGTGTGCTACCTCTCCTCCTCCTATGGGGGGGATTGACTCTTTTTGCAATACTTTGTTATGCCTTTTTATGTCCAGGTAGTGAGAAAACACAGTGGGTGGATTTTCTGTTGTTCCACCACTGACAGTTGCTTGCTTGAGAGGTCCAGCTGACAACAAGGTTGGGGAAAAATGTTCAATAGTTAAGCTGACCTTTTAGGTTCACCTTCCCCTTGATTTAATTGCAACAAACCCTTCCCTTTATCCATGAATTATTCCATACTATTTTATTCTTCTTCTTCATTATCTCCTTTGGGATTCTAGTTTCATTGCTCATCTATATCCAATCCTGATTGTTCCTTTGAAAGTAACCTTTTCAAATATTGGGCAATTTGGACTGATATAGCCCGAGGTGATGATTCCATTCAGTTGGGGATCTCATTTTATAAGATTTTTTTTTCTTCCTCATAGGATTATAGATTGGAAATCCTTTCTATCATCTCTTTTGGCTTGTGTTTGTATGTTATTTTTCTTGCAGAAATTACACCATAGGGATCATATACCCAAGCTTCTTATTTTTTGAAGTCAAATTGTTTTAGCATTTCCTTGGCCTTTGAAAAAGATGTTCTTTGTTGAACCAAGAAGGGACCAACCTCTTGTGGTAGAGAAAAGGTGATTTACTTTATTTGTTGGGAAAATTAGAAGTGATCAAATGCCAATCTATGTCTGATATATTCCAAGGCCAAAATTCTAGGTGTTAGGAAAATATGAAGCTTGAATGGATCTTGTTCAAAACCATATACCCTAATGATGATATGGCCCTATGGTAGATACCAATCTCACATTTTAATGCCTTTTCTCAATTGTAGAATGTGTATGATTTCACGAAAAAACTCTAGGGGGAGGAGTACCATGTATAAGGGTGTATATAGACCTCATGCAATGGTTTAAATATTGGATAAGATTTTCTTGAATTCCTCCTAATATTATAAATAAGAATCATTTTGGCTAGGGAAACCTAGGATAAATGATATATAATGCGCTCTTTTTCAGAGGACATCACCTTTTGTTTGTGTTCTCAGTAGTTTGTTACACACCAATGGACAATTTCAAGGAAATTGAAGGTTTGTGGGATAAAAGATAGGGATAAATTGGATTCCCATAAGTGAAGATAATCTCATCCATTTTCATCATTTATCTGTTTGGTGCAAATGATCTGGTGTTAGTCAGGTAAATACAAAGCCAGGTTGAAAATCTCACTATATCATCTAATTAAGGGCTCATCAATGTTAGAGGTTTTCTTGTAGGACTACAATTTGCTAGAGTTTGAGATATAATCCATTTAGATGGTTTAAAAGGTAAATTTTTTTGTTGCAAGAGTGAATTTTGATGAGTGTAAGGGTTCTTGGATTACCTTTAATCAATCATAGAGAATGTTGGAGGAGGCCACTTGTAATCCTTCCTTGTTTCAAAACTCAGGTGTATGCTTTGATACCTCAAAATTATTACTCTTTCAGCCCGAGGAGGCTCTTTACCCCTATTTTAGTCTTTCAGATGCCACACACCACTATTTTATTTGAAGGAAATATTTAAATGGGTGAGGGCGTGAAATTTTGAGTGATGCCATTGCTAACATCAACATGGCCCCACATACATGTGTTTGCTTCATGTTGATCCATGTTGACACCTATGTGGTAGGGGAGTAGGCTATGTGTCATTGCGCTTGAGTAATTGTTCTATTTCTTCGGTCATACATGTGTTTGCTTCATGTTGATCCATGTTGACACCTATGTGGTAGGGGAGTAGGCTATGTGTCATTGCGCTTGAGTAATTGTTCTATTTCTTCGGTGGGTCCTCTTTGTCCAGGTGACTGCTGTGGATTGCCCCGGTGAGTGCCCTGTTGGCATGCTATTTTGTCCTTGGTCCATCTGGATGTTCGTGGTGGAGTGATGAGTCAACTTCACATGGTACTAGGTCAATGACTAAGTGCATGCTTTGTATTGGAGGCGATTAGTGGTTTTGATAAACCACAAAACTATTGTCACACCCCTCTTATGGTGGTTTCTTATTTCATTACCTTGTTGGGTGACACCATTAATCAAGCATCGTGTGTCAATGTGATACCATCATCACATCCCTCTAGCTTGTTAACTTTTGTGCACTTTCACAATGCAACATCAGTTGTAAGCCATTGATCTTCCTTGATTATGACTTCCTCATGATCGGGCCCCATCGATTCACTAGTGATCATTTTATTGGCCCACAGTCTCATGATAAACTCCCTTCACCAATGAATTAAGGACCCTTAGGCTGTGATAGGGATTGGTTTGTATCCTTATAAGCACCTGACTCTTAATTTAAGTGCTTAGGGCTTGAAATATTTTCCTTTTCCTTCATTTTTCTCAAAATTAATCGGTCCTTTATATTAAAAATCCCTGAGGGCTTGTCATTTTTTCCTTAACTTATCCAAACCTAATCTCGTGGTGTCATCAATCTTCATATCAATGATAGAAATTAATCCTGTACTAACATTGACTCCATCGGGGACATCATATCTCTTTGATTTGATGAGAACTGTAGACCAAGTGCCTTCTTCTATTGGGTTATGTACAAGGTAAGAAGTTTTGTAGTGTTTAGTATTGCAAAATGTGGTTGAGGAATCTCCCATTTACAGGAGCCCCAAACAATTCTCCATCCAGTTGAGCCAACTCATAGGTGTTGTTATATTGGATTGCAACAACTTCAAAGGTTCCAAGCCAAATATTGTCAAATTTTCCATGCTTTCTCTTAGCCTCTCTTCTAGAATCCTTTTAGGATCAGATCACTTATCATGAAATTCCTTTCTATGGTCGTTTTATCAAATATTTTCTTCACTTTTCCTTAGTGGATCCGAGATTTCTATTGCAAGTGTTCTCTTTTCTACTGTACTTCAATCAATTGGTTGATCCTTCTCTACATGTCATCTAATTTTTCCTCCTCATCTTGTAGTAGTTTCATCACAGGAAGGATGAGTTGAATAGGGAAGATGGCTTCCAAGACATATACCAACTGAAAAGGATAAGTTCCAATGAATGTATTTATGCTAACTTTGTTTTCCCAAACTACATTTTCAAGTGAGAATCCCATGCTCTTTTGTTTTGTGAAAACATCTTCTTAATAATCCTAATCAAGTTTTTGTTTGAGGATTCAACTAGACAATTGCCTTGTGGGTAATAAGCAGTAGAGTTTCCAAGATATATATTATATTTTTGATAGAATTGGACCATTTTGGAAGACTTAAATGCTTGGGAATTATCAGTGATAATATTTCTTGGGCATCCAAATCTGACCAAGTTATTCTCTTCAAGGAACTTTATGATGACTATACTAGTTGTTTCTCTTGTGGGAATGGATTCTATCCATATAGTGAAGTAATCAGTAGCTGTCAAAATCCATTTTTGATATCCACTTGAATTGGGGTTGATTTCATTGATGAAATCCAATCCCAACTACTGAAATGGTGTATCAACTATAAGCCTTAGTGGGAGGGGTAGCAAATTTTGTTTCTCTACAAACATATGAAATTCTACACATTCCTTAACCATAGAATTCACATCAGAAATAGAGAAGGCCAATAATAACCATCTTTGAGGATTTTGTAGGTAGTGAATCTCCAAGCATGATGACCACTACATACTCAAGAAATTCAATGACAATGCATTCAATTTATTTTTCAGTGAGACAATTGATAAAGCTACCCCCCAGATGTTTCCAAAATAGGTTTTCTGCCAATATGAAATATTTCACAGTCTTCAGTTGATGGATATAGCCTTGGCTTTGTTCCATGTTGGTGGGAAAATTCAATTTTGTAGATATAATATGATCATGTCCTTATACCAATCAGACTGAGAAAATTTGGAGTTCACCTTCAAGGATGGTTCTTTTGTTATATCTAATTCAAGTTACTACTGCTATGATGTTTGATAACAATGCATTCATGCCTAAATCTTTGTAGTTAGACTCAACCAAGAGTTTGGATAACCCTTTTCCCTTTACCATTTTTTTGGGCTTAATCCATTTACCCCTTCTTCCCTCACTGTCAGGCTGTATAAGGATGTCCTTGATAGCATTGGTAGGAACATAGGCCAATATCGTATAACAAAATATATAATCTCTGAATGCCTTCAAGGATTTAACCAGGGAACATACTTGTTTCTCCATTCTACTATATGTTAGTTCAACATCTCTCAGGGATTTTAAAAAAACGACTATGGGTTGCTCCTGATTCTCTTCATTTTTTTGCAATAATACAATAGCAATGATGTGTTCTAAGGAAAAGGATAAAATGAGGAATTCCTTATCATAATTTGGGCTAACCAGAACTGGGGACTCTCCCAATTCTTCTTTGATTTGATGAAAAGACTATTTAGATTTAGTATTCTTCCCAAATTCATGATATTTCATCAACATGTCCATGATATTATTCATCATTTCAATAAAATTTGGGATCAACCTCCTGAGAAAATTGATTTTTCCTAGGAAAGATTATACTTCCTTCTTATTTCTAAGATAGATTTTTTTTTTTTGATTTCCTTCACCTTCTCTAAATCTATCCTCACTCCTTCTTGAGATACTACATGGCCTAAAATATTTCCTTCTTTCATGGAAAAATGGGACTTCTTGGGATTCAAGGACAAACCAAACTTTTTTCATTTCACAAAGGTTTGTTTTAGGTGCTTAATGTGATCCTCATCTATCTTTGAAAAAACAGTCATGTCATCCAGGTATATGACAATGAATCTATCCTTTTATCCTACAAATTCTATGTCCATTGTCCTTTGAAAAATTTCCCCTACATTTATCAAACCGAAAGGAATTTTGTCATACATGAAATTCCCCCAAGGTGTAGTAAATGTTGTATATTATTGCACAATTTGTATTTTGGGAAAATTGGATAACCCAAGAAACAAGTTTGAGACACAAATAGGGACACCTATCACTATCACCTCAATAGATATGCCCCTCATTTTAGTGAAGGACAAGTCCAACACAAGGGAGGATTCCTGAGTGAGTCACAGGGTCTCCACTTAGTGAACCTATGAAATAGCACATTTGTTTGTAGGATATTAAAGAATACCCCTAATTTCACTAGATATTGAAGAATAACTCCTAAAATCCTTTTGTTGAACCTACTCCCAATATATATTTCCAATTAAAATCCCATTATTTTTACACCTACTCCCAATATATATTTCCAATTAAAATCCCATTATTTTTACTATATATCCCCCAATTTTCCTAGAATCCCATTTACATACCCCCCAAATTCTTATAAATTCCCCTCATACCAAAGAACGCTTCAAATACCTATAATATATTGACCTTGTTTTTCAAAATTTTAAAACCCCCTTTATGAATGAACGTGATAATATATTGGCTAACAAGGTGAAGCCCTCATGGGGTGACCCTAGGGGGTTGCAAGGAGAGAAGCAAGGATCTAGAAGAACACCCTTACAAGTCAAGGTAAAGAGGCAATTGAAGCTTGAGGAGAGAGCCTTCGTAGATGGTAAATGGTTTCCAAGGTTGTGTACATACAAAACAATGTTAGACAAACTAAAACAAGACAAAATATGATGAAATAAACCTTCTCCTTCAACATCCTGTCAGCCTTTTCCTCAACTTCGCTCTTATCCTTTACAACCATTGTATACTCTTGATGAAGCTATATCTTCTCTGTGGCTACATTTTCCAACTCGCTTGATGTTGATTCTACACATAACCACATCTCAAATGCAATGTTGATGTGCAAGCCCTGTAGTATTGTTGTGGGCATCTGTGAGACGATTACTTCTAGTTGACTTAGTCGTTGTACCTACATTAACTGTCTCATCATCCAATAATGTGATGAATGCTTGATTTAATGTTTCTTTATTACCATATCTTCCATTGGATTTGTACCTCGTATTTCCGGTCTATCACAATTCATGGCGGTTGCTTCCATTTATGACTATGTTTCGTCTTTATGACTTGTCATTAACATTTTGTAACATGTGTTTCCAACCTTTTAATACCTTTAAAAATCAATGTGGTCTTGTTCCATGTGTTGCTTATGTGCATACCTAACTGTCTTTGCGTTGTTTCTTTTAGTTGTGCACCACTCACTTTTTCTGCTCCCTTATGCTCATTGTAACTTCAATTTTTTCATGTTTTCCCTTATTTTTTCATTTCTATTTTCCACTTCTTTTTATTTTTGTATTTTCCTACTATAATACACTACTATAATAAAATGGTTCTTGTTCATCTCATATTAATGCATGGACGATCGACCGTCTCTATAGAGTTTTACCCGACTTCCATTCACCATAACTCCCAGGGCTTCTCCATCTAGTGTTTCCAACTGTGCAACACCTGCCTTCGTCACATGTTGAATCAAATATGGTCCAAACCAATGCATTTGAAAATTTCCTAAATGATGCATAAACTTACTGGCGTATAGTAATACTAAGTTCCCTACTTGAAACTTTTTTTTCCTAATATGTCTATCATGCCATGTTGTTTCTCTTTCCTACTGAACTTGTTGATAAAAACCTGCAACAAAGCAATCTTCCTCAAGATGAACCAACTGTGACAATCTCTCCTCTACTATGCTAGAATCTGAAAGTTCAGTAATCGCTACAACATGTAGGCTAGGAACAATAAATTCCATTAGCATGACTGCTTCTTGGCCATATACCAGCTGAAAAGGTGTATGTCCTATCAATTTTTTGCTCTTATTCCTATATGCCCATAATACTTGAGGAACCCTTAAGTCCCAATCATTTCTCCCTACATTGCAGTTCTTTGTTAGCGCATTCTACAGAATTTTATTAAAATACTCTACCGTCCCATTGGCTTGAGGGTGCTATGGCATGCTCCTCTTATGAAGAATTTTAAATTCCTCACTGAATTCTACAATTGTATTATTCTCTTATGAAGAATTTTAAATTCCTCACTGAATTCTACAATTGTATTATTCATGAAGTGCGTTCCTTTATCACTAATTAAAATGCGTGGGCATCCAAATTTTGTAACTATATTCTCAAATAGAAACCTCACAGTAGTCTTCGTAGTGCAATCTATGTCTAGTGTTGTTTTTTCCCATTTGGTCAAATAATCTATCGCTGTGATTATGTACCTATCTCCTGATCTTCTTGTTGGTGGTTGATTGGCTCAACAAAGTACACTTCCCATTTATCAAATGCTTGCAACGTAACCTATGGGTGTAAATGAATATCATCCCTTCTAGATGGATTTCCCACTCTTTGACAAACATTGCATGCATGGCAATATTCTTTAATGTCCTTATGAAGTGTGGGCCACTAGAGTCCCATGCACAAAATCTGTTGCATTGTTTCTTTACCTATGCAATGTCCTCCTGTGATTCCTTCATGTGATTATGAGAGTATCATTGGCCTTTCATGATCTAAAACACATCATCTCAATATTCCATCCGCACGTAACTTGTATAAGTTACCTACAATTAATTGATAGTTTTCTTCCCTAACCACTGACTGTTTCTTTTGTGCAACCTTCATATTTGACGGAGCCATTATTGTACTTAAAAACCTCACAATGTCTACAAAGTAGTCATCCACCATTTTAATTGAAAATAATTATGCATTTAGAAAGATGTCATCTAAATTCCCTGTATCTTCTCCTAAGAGTATGCACAATAAGTGATATGGTCCTGGACTCAACTTCCCTAGTTTCACAGCAACCTCAAAATCATATTCTTGGAACAACAACAACCATATGCATATTCTCTCCCCAACACTGACTTGTTCACTAAGTATCTTAGTGTAGAACAATTTGTGTACATATTAAAATGAGAACCCAATAAGTAATGTCTAAACTTTTGTAGTGCATATATCATTTATATTCCTTCTCATTCTATAGTGGTGTAATTCTTCTTTGCTATGGACAAATTCCTACTTGAAAAAATAATAGGGAGATTTATGTCTCCTTCCCCTAGTTGAGATAGGACTGCGCCCAAAGCTATGGATGATGAATCCACATGAACATGGAACTCCTTCTTCCAATCTGGGAAGATCAAAATCAGTGTGGTCACTAATTTCTGCTTTAATATATCCAAACCCTTCTGATAGTTCTCATTCCACTAGAACTTCACTTCTTTCTTCAACAACTTCTTCATAGGTGTTGTAATCTGTGCATAACCCTTGATGAACTTCCTATAATATCCTGTATGAACTAGAGTTTCTATGAGCTATCTTATTGATGTGGGTGTCTATAAATCCAAAATCACTATAATCTTTGCAGGATCCACTAATAAGCCTTGCTTAAATAACATATGGCCCAACAAAATTCCAAAGGGTGCACAAAAAAATACATTTCTTTAAGTTTAGCAAAATATTACATTGTATACACCTATCCAACATTAATCTAAGTACTTCTATGTGATATTTCAATAAACTAAACATAATCCAATCATCTAAGTACACTTCAAGGAACTTATGAATAAATTCCTTAAAATGTGCAACAACAACTCTTGAAAAAACTACAGGTACATTCTTCACTCCAAAGGGCATCACTTTGTACTGATAACTTACCCACTCCATTGCAAACTTAGTCTTATACCTATCTTCCTACACAATCTTTATCTAATGGTACCTTGAGAATCCATATGTGAAGGAATAAGCCTCCTTCCCTCCTACATTATCTAGTACTTCATATTTAAATGGTGTTGGAAATGGATCATCCAGACATGCATCATTTAGCTTCCTCAGGTCTACACGAATATTGATTCCTCCTGTTTTCTTATCTTGTACAACCATTGGACTTATCCATTCTAATTCCACCACTAGTTCAATAATCCATTCTTCTAACATCTTGTCTATCTCTTCCTTCACCTTCACTTTATACTTTAGATTTAACCTATAGGGCCTCTGTCTCACTGGCTTAGGATATGGTTTCAAAGGTGTATTCATCTCTCCTAACTCACCAACTATCCTCTTCATCACATAGAATGTAGTTGGTAATATATCCTGATACCAGCGCAATAAATATGCAATCTTCTTCACATTTTCGTCATTCCAATAATCGTCGATCTATGCAAACTTTGGATTCTTTTTCATCCCAATGTTTACCTTCCATGTATTTATTGGTTGTGCGTAAGCAACATATTCAAGCTTAGGTCCTTCTACTATGCATTCCCCCTTGGTTTCCGGTACTTGTACATTCCTTGGATCTTCCTTGTCTTTCTCTTCTTTAGCAACATTATAACATTCTAGTAGCTCTTGAACAATCAAAGAATCTATGTGTGCACTACACACATGTACCACCTTCATTGGACCGTCTTCTGAAAAAATATTGGTTTGAATGACCAGTAATGCTACATCTAGTAATGGAGATTCATGTTCAAATGTAAAGGTTACCTTAAA
>CBVK0102398068.1:0-15240 GCA_900067695.1 Picea abies
TCCTTTTTTCATTTGAATTTTCTTGGATTAATGTGATGCATGGAACTCCCAACATACCCATTGTCATGATTGTGCTCTTTATATTTATCATCTGTGTTGTTCAAAACCAACATCATGCCAATTAGGCCCATGGTTTTGGCCATGGAAAGAAGAAGGCAGTAGATGATATTTCGTATTTAAATAATGATTTCGTGCTAATATTCTTTATGGAGCAAAATAGTACTTAGATGAGAGCAAAAAATAAAGACAAGAAATAACTAATATTGAAGCTTGTGCGATTAATCAAGTACTTCTTTATCAATGTTATTGCATTCCCTTGTAGTACTAGATGTGGGGATATTCATCTGGGTCAAATTTTAAAGGAAACAACTAAAAGACATTGTACTAGGGCTAGACATGATGGACAACAGTGACCTATGAATGGGGCCAATGTTGAAATTTTTTCAAACTATTTCTTTATGCACTGAAATTTGACATGGATAGACTGTTCGCATGCCTTGACGATATGGGAGGGTTTATAGACTCAAAGATCACTCACACACCCACTCTATATATCAAATATTGTCCTCGTTTCATTTGAATTTTTTCATATTAATGTGATGCATGGAACTCCCAACATAGCCATTGTCATGGTCATGCTCTTTATATTCATCGTCTGTGTCGTTCAAAACCAACATCATTCCAATTAGGCCCATGATTTTGGTTGTGGCAAGAAGAAGGTGGTAGATGATATTTTGGATTTAAATAATGATTTCGTACTAATATTCTTTATGGAGCAAAAAGTACTTAGATGAGAGCAAAAAAAAAAACAAGAAACAACTGATATTGAAGCTTGTGTGATTAATCAAGTACTTATTTATCAACGTTATTGCATGCCCTTGTAGTACTAGATGCAGGGATGTGAGTCTCAGTCTAATTTTAAAGGAAACAACTAAAATACATTGTACTAGGGCTAGACATGATGGGAAACAATGACCTGTGGATAGGGCCAACGCTAAATTTTTTTCAAAATGTTTCTGTATGCACTGGAATTTGACATGGATAGATTTTTTGCATTCCTTGAAAATATGGGAGGGTTTTCAGACTCAAATATCACTCACACACCCATTGATCTCATCCTCATTTTGTTTGAATTTTCTCAAATTAATGTGATGAATGGAACTCCCAACATACCCATTGTCATGGTCGTGCTCTTTATATTCATTGTCTGTGTCATTCAAAACCAAAATTGTGCCAATTAGGCCCATGATTTTGGCCATGGCAAGAAGAAGGAGGTAGATGAGATTTCATATTTAAATAATGATTTCGTACTAATATTCTTTATGGAGCAAAAAAGTACTTAGATGAGAGCAAAAAAGAAAGACAAGAAATAACTGATATTGAAGATTGTGCGATTAATCAAGTACTTCGTTATCAATGCTATTGCATGCCCTTGTTGTACTATATGTGGGGACATGCATCTCGAACGGATTTTAAAGGAAACAACTAAAAGACATTGTACTAGGGCTAGACATATGAGATTTCATATTTAAATAATGATTTCGTACTAATATTCTTTATGGAGCAAAAAAGTACTTAGATGAGAGCAAAAAAGAAAGACAAGAAATAACTGATATTGAAGATTGTGCGATTAATCAAGTACTTCGTTATCAATGCTATTGCATGCCCTTGTTGTACTATATGTGGGGACATGCATCTCGAACGGATTTTAAAGGAAACAACTAAAAGACATTGTACTAGGGCTAGACATGGGTAACGATGACCTGTGAATGGGGCCAACGTTGAATTTTTTTCAAATTGTTTCTGTATGCACTGAAATTTGACATGGATAGAATATTCACATTACTTAACAATATGGGATGGTTTCCAGACTCAAATATCACTCGCACATCCACTCTATATATATTATCTCATCCTCGATTCGTTTGAATTTTCTCGGATTAATGTGATGCATGGAACTCCCAACATACCCATCGTCATGGTCGTGCTCTTTATATTCAATGTCTGTCTCATTCAAAACCGAAATCATGACAATTAGGCCCATGATTTTGGATTTGGAAAGAATAAGGCGGTGGATGAGATTTTGTATTTAAATAATGATTTCATACTAATATTCCTTATGGAGCAAAAAAGTACTTAGATGAGAGCAAAAAACAAAGACAAGAAATAACTAATATTTAAGCTTGTGTGATTAATCAAGTACTTATTTATTGAATTTATTGCATTCCATTGCAATACTATATGTTGGGATGTGCGTCTCGAATGAATTTTAAAGGAAACAACCAAAAGACAATGTACAGGGCTAGACATGGGCAATAGTGACATGTGAATGGGGCCAATGTTGAAATTTTTTCAAACTGTTTCTGTATGCACTGAAATTTGACATGGATAGACTATTCGCATGCCTTGATGATATGGGAGGGTTTCTAGACTCAAATATCACTCACACACCCACTCTATAATGCCTTGATGATATGGGAGGGTTTCTAGACTCAAATATCACTCACACACCCACTCTATATATCCTATCTTGTCCTCGTTTTGTTTGAATTTTCTCATATTAATGTGATGCATGAAACTCCCAACATACCCATCGTCACGGTCATGCTCTTTATATTCAACTTTTGTGTCGTTCAAAACCAACATCATGCCAATTAGGCCCATGATTTTGGTTGTGGAAAGAAGAAGGCGGTAGATGGGATTTCGTATTTAAATATTTATTTCATACTAATATTCTTTATGGAGAAAAAAGTACTTAGATGAGAGCAAAAAACAAAGACAATAAATAACTGATATTGAAGCTTGTGCAATTGATCAAGTACTTCTTTATAGACATTATTGAATTCCCTTGTAGTAATATCTGTGGGGAAGTGCATCTCGGTTGAATTTCAAACAAAACATCTAAAATACATTGTACTAGGGCTAGGCATGATGGGCAACAATGACCTGTGAATGGGGCCAACGTTAAAATTTTTTCAAAATGTTTCTATATGCACTGAAATTTAACATTGATAGACTCTTCACATGCCTTGACTATATGGGAGGGTTTCCAGACTCAATATCACTCACACACCCACTCTATATATTGACCGATCTCGTCCTCATTTCATTTGAATTTTCTCAGATTAATGTGATGCATGGAACTCCCAACATTCTGATGGAGGAGGAGGCCAATCAATGAGTAATCATGCCATAATAAGAGAGGTGGCCAATTGAATGAGAAATTAGGCTAGATAGAAGAGAGGAAGAAAGGAAGTCATATTTAATGAAATCAGGCTAGAGAAGACATTATAAGTCTTATGTATTCCATCTACAATATTTGTGTATTTGAATGGAAAGGGAACACTCTGTTTCGAGTGTCATTCTGGAAAGCCTCTGTCTACTATTGTATGTGTTGAATCTTTGTTCAATTTATTTGTATGTGTAAGTATCTACCAAATCGAGTGTATTTCTCCACAATTGGTGTTGTAGGGTTCGAATCTTGTTGCAAGAAAATAATTCGGTCTAAGGGAAATAATCCAATCGAGGAGACTTTTTGGAGAAAATAATCTCACTTTAGATTATTACCATGAAGCTGGTGTAATAATAATTAATCATTGTAGTGGAAAATGATCTAATCCGCATTGTTGATGTAACCATGAAGGAAGAGTTTATGATCGTCAAATCATAAGATAAATGCACAGTTACCATAGGATCAAAGGTTACGGTGAAAACGAAAGGGGACAAGGAGTGATCTCGATAATTGATCATGTTAGGATCAATGATCCATATTGATTCGCAGAGTGAATACACACTTGTTGTCAGATCTGAGAAGCGTTGCGGGTGAAATATCCACCGTTAGATCACAAGAAGACCATTGGATCACAATTGTGAAGTAAAGAACAACCTTAGTTGTCCATCACAACTAATTATTAAGTCAGATTCGTCAATCATCAAGGCTTGGAGGTGATTAGGATTCATCGGAGTTGTGGGAATTGGAGATCAAACCGTCCATCGAGGACATAGATCAACGGAGGAGAGAGAAAATGTTATTTGAAGTTGCAAGGGCATTATTTATCAGAAGGTAGTACACTTTGATCTTGACCATCAACTAATCGGGTTATGTGTATGCATAGGATCTACTCACGCAATAAGGAAGGAGTTAACAAACGATCATGTTGGAATGAACGGACTGTATATCTTGATGATTGATTAAAACATGACCATCAGATCACCATAGAGGTTGGCGATCATCTCAACCTTTGATCACAAAAAGAAGAGGATCAACGGTCATGATAAGAGCTCAGACTTAGAGCTATTATATATATGTCAAGCACCTTTTGGGGTTGGGTTATGGTCCTATCCCTTGGCCACAAGAAAAAAGGTAAGCACATGATGGCTTAACCTGTTATATGCTCATATATAGATCCTTGGACACCCCATTGTGGGTTTAATGAGAAACAATCCATTTTAAGTTTCCATATCGTGGGTAAAGCATGGCATAGGTTTACAAAGATTAATTGATTATGGTAATACCCATTAAATTGTTCTTGCATGGTTATATCTTGCAATTCTTGACAATCATTGGGAATCCATGGCTCCAGTGTATCTATAACTTGATGATTCATGTCACTCACATAATGGAAAATGAAATTCTATTGAGGGCCAAAGAATTTGGCATTTTAATCCACCCACTCTCTAAGTCTATGAGGACTCAAGTCACCAATTCACAATGAGGAACCATAACATAGATAATTATAGAGGGATGTTGGATAAAAACATAGGGATTTTAGGAACTTTCTTTGTCCTTAAAAGAAATGATCCTCCTTTTTTTCCTAAACTCATTGCCATCAAGTGTGTGAAGAATGAGCTCTCGACCATTGCCATCAATGACAACACTTTGAGGAAATGTGTGTTATCTTTTAACATATGTGAAATTCCATGTCTCCACCCCATGGAATAAGTAAAATAATGTTAAAAGTAGTGGTATTTCACTTGCGCTAAAAACGACTCCCACTTATTCTACACTTCTTAAGTCATTTTACAAAGTTGGACTAGAGTCAAGCTCAACAGGGTCTTCTTTGCTTGCTAATTCTACCAAGCCCATTCCCTTGGCTGTGGTTTCTCTAGATAATAGCTAGGGATAATGGGAATATTGTTAATCCATTCATGTGTATTGGCACAAGCCTATTTTGGGAAGAAGGATATATTTTGGGTGCACACCTAATTTTGGAAGAGAAGGTCTATTTTTGGAGCGTGCACCTTAGGAGGCAGAAAAGAAACATGCAGAAAAAGACGGAAAAGCAGCATGCAGGAGGAAAAACAATGTGGCACGCATGCAGACAAGCCTAACCATGATTAGGGTTATGGTTTTTGACAATATTGTAACGGAAATAGCCAATAGAGTAGTATAAATAAAGACTTAGGAGGTCTAGGTTGGGGGTTCAAAAACTATTGAGTGTAGTGAATTTTGTTATGGTTATTGTGGTAGAGTGGAATAAGCTAGATTTTGAGGGTTAGGTCACAGGATGTGGAGTCGGGTGTGATCTAGTCATCCTCCCAGAGGGTACTTACCCTCATTTTGATTGTAATATTGAAGATGTAATGCGCACAACACAAATTTTTCAACATAATAAATAAAAGAGAAGAAGAGCTAGATCTTTGTGGACGTAGCCCCAGGAGGGGGTGAATCACAGTAAAATAATGTGTTCTATGTATTGTTAATGAATTCTTTCACTCTTCTGTTAATCATTATTTAAAGAATGAATGGCTAAAACTAGTTGTAACATCATGCATGCATAAGTTTAAAGATGAATGAGTCGTAGAAGTAGATGAATGATTAAATGATGATGATGCATAAGGGAAAGAATCTAAACACAATTCCCACTCATTCCTAGACTACAAACACATGAGTATTATAGTCCCCCATAAATCTATTTCGAGTGAGACTGCGTTGTGCACTATGTGCACAACATTTCCTTCTAGTTTACCAGGAGGGCTAATAGTTTTGAGGGTTTTGTTGGAAACCTATTTGATATCAGAACCTAGGTCAGCCCAAGTAACCAACAAATGGTTCTGTTGCCAGCTGGAACTACACATGATTGAGTGGACGCGATCTGCGATAGAAAAGCGCGGAGGATGAAAGCATATAAGGGAATGTTCAGGCCATGGAATCTAACAAAGGCATAGATTGAAATATGGTTGAGGAAAAAGGAACTCGAGTTTGCATAGAAATACAACCGAAACCCTAAGTTGACACCGCACAAATATGTCGAAAAATACATGTTTAGCGACTTGCATGAGGTATTTTTCTTTGATTTCTTGCATCTTTTGTAGGAGTGGTTATTGAGGTTGAAGGAAAACCACCCTATGAATCAGATCAGACATCTAGAGTGGCATCATGTGGAGATTGTGCAGTTATAGCAAGTTAATAACAAATTTACGCGCGCAGTAGATTTATGGTTAGACAGTATTGTTGTAGGGTTTATCACCGAATTTGTAGTAGATACCGCAAATTCCTACACTGCTGCAGAGTAAGAGTTTCTGAAGGGACCCAAAGGTAGGTATATCAGATCACTGTATACTTCAATAAATATTTTATTGTATGACAAAGGTGTTATGACCATGGAATCAGACAACTAAACTTCCCTGTATGCATGGGGGAAGGGGGGAAGCACTAACAAGAGGTTGAGATATGGACAAGGATATGGATGATGGGAAGCAGAAGGGGGCCATAGACCCAATCATGATGGAAGAGGACTAGATAAAGAAGATAATGGAAAAATATAAAAATACACGCAACAGAACACCTTACCAATATAAGATGGATAACAAGAAGAGGGCCATATCCAACAAAGAGGGATTGTTGAGCAATGAAGAAGAGGTAGAGGATCTCCAGGCTGTGGAGAAGATTGAGGAAATCATGCGCGCAACATACAAAAGGAAGAAAAAAGGTCCAGGGTTAGGAACAAAAGGTAGAACTCCAGTCCAGATCACCGTCAGTGTGGAACCTACAACCCCATGTGTGACTAATACACCTGAAAGAACACCAACATTTAGACAACCAAATTTTATTGGAAGAGGAGCAACATGGAAGGGGTCCAATCAAGGACAATCAATTGGGGGAGCAAGTTCAGAAAGTAACAATCAATTATCTACACCACATGGAGGCAATGGTTCAACACAGTTCAAAATGGAAGGACACGATCCCACGATTAGATTACCATAGTTTTGGGGAGAGGCATGAGAGGACCCTAAAAAAAAATTATTCATATGTGAAAAGATCTGGGAAGCAAAGAGGATCACAGATGAGGATACAAAGCTTGTGTATTTGTCTATCACACTAATAGACCACGCACTGGACTGGTACATGAGCCTTGATGTAAACAGTCCACAAGGAATACCAAAGACTGTCATAGAGGTGAAAAAACTATTGCTAAACGAGTTTTAGAAGCCAAGATCAGAAGACAAGTACATGAATGAAATGATTGAAATTAGGCAAAAACTAGGAGAGTTTTTTTGGGATATTGATCAGAGGTTCAAACGTCTGAAAGGTAAGTTGAAGTATTCAATTACTGACATGCAACATAGGAAATTATTTGTGAACTCATTGTTACCACACTTGAAGTATCCTTTGAGACAATGGAAGTTCCAAAATAAGGTAGAAGCTCTATAAGCAACCTTGCAACTGGAAGAAAACAGTATCATTAGATAGATCTAGCAATAGAGGAGATGAAGGAGGATCTGAGGAATCTAACATTTCAACTAAACCAGAATAAGGGAAAAGAGAAAAGAGAAGTTGTTTGGTGTACGCTATGTAGGACAGAAAGACATCATAAGAATGAATGCCCAACTTTTGCGCAGTACTTAGCAACAGGGGTGTCAAACCCATTTCCAACAAGAGGACCATGTTGTGAGATTTGTAAGACACATGGGAATGATCCATATCATTTTCCAATGATGCAAAAGTATAATACAATACAAAAAAGTTCATATTGCATTTTTTGCAAATCAGTGGGTCACAATGATAAGGACTGTAGAACAATGGAAATGATGAGAGAAATAACTTCAAACACTTACAAGGTGAAAGTAGAGATTATGATAGAGAAATTTTCACCTAATTTCAACTAGGTTCCACGACCATTTAACCCCATGCACCCACAGTACAACAATGTGCAACCACAGTATAACCCTGCACATTATAACTAGGTACCCCAATACAATGCACCGCGAGGAGATAAAGATGGATTCAGAGGTGGAGGATGAGGTAGAGGAGGATTTGGACGAGGCAGAGGACCAGTAGTGTGCCACAACTTCCAATAAACATGACATTATGCAAGGTATTTTCCACTTCCACCTGCGACATGTATGTATCGTTGCACAATAGACCATGGCACCGAAGACTACCCAACACTATTGGGAAAGATTCAAGAAAAAAGAAACCAGAACAACTAGAATTTCCAGTGGATTTCTACAAAGGCCATGGATGATGGGAAAAACATCAATATGGTTACTCGAGGAGGAGCCAAAACAAGAGCTGATGCAGCAAAAGAAGATCCAACTCAACACTAATGGGTAAAGAAGAATACTGAGCCATTGAAGTAGTTTGACGCACGAAAAGAAAATGAAACATTTAAGGAGGCCAGACAAGAGCTTCTCAAGGAGAATATTTCATCTACATCAATTGTGCAACAAACTCAAGATCCACTAATGTACAATATTCCATCCTCAATGGATCACACCAGTAAAGGACAACCTTTAGAGAAATTAAGTACCATCAAGACTTTTCTACAATCATGTGTTAAGTTATTGAATGATCCATCATTTGTTAAGGTCTTACAAAATCTTCTAGAAAGATGCAACATAGAGGTAGAAGGGAAGTTAGAGCAGAAAATAGTCAATCATCTCCATACAAGAAGAAGGACAAGCATAGAATTCAGGCTAAATGCCAACAATGGAGACTTCTACATGGGAGATATCATATTGGATTTAGGCTCTGAAGTAAATTTCTTGCTTAAGAAGACATGGCAGTGTATGGGGGAACCCACATTAGGCTATTCACCTGTCCATTTGAAACTAGCAAATCAAAACAGAGTGTTACCAATTGGAAGGCTTAAAGGTGTGACAATAGATTTGGCTGGAGTGTGCATTGTAGCAGATTTTGAAGTAATATAGATAGTGGATGGTACAACACCTTACCCAACATTACTTGGATTGGATTGGGCATTTGATAACCAAGTGGTAATCAAATTGAAGGCAAGGAAAATTACTTTTGAATCCGACGAATATATATTTATTACACCATTGGATCCTTCAGAAGGAGAAAGGTTTGTAGAGGCGACTTGTTTGGATTTGGAAGAAATAAATCAGTTGTACAAAACCATTGTGTGAGAAGAAGATTATGTCAACCCAACTACAGATGGGGTACTCAGCTGGAGAAGAATTACATCATGTGCTTTGGACTCAGACACAAGTATGGAGAGATGGCAGCAGACTACATGAAGTCTCCAGAAGGAGGTGCACAAGAATAGACTGCGCAGTAAGGTGGGTTGGTACAGAGATAAGGGAACTTCCTAGTTTTCATGGGTTGAACGACTTAGAGGAGTTCTTGACAAAATATGAGGAGGAAGTCCTGGAAAATCAGAGGTTGTTAGCCCTAGATATTGCACTCAAGGAAACACTTTCCAGATGGTGGGGTGTTCACAAAGAAACAATTCAGGACTGGTATCACTGTAAATGGATACTACACATTAGATTTGGCGAAGAGCAGGGGAGCAATACAGCGAAAAAATATGATGGGCATGGAACACCAGTTGAGCACCTAGAGAAATGTAGAGCATATGGAGGATGAAACCACCAGAGGAATGGCCTCATCACTTCATTCATACATTGGAAGGGATCCCAAGGAACTGGTACATAGACCAAAGATGTGTAGAGGAACTACAAAATGGACAATATTACTACAAAATTTTGTAGTAACCTTCTCATTTGAGCATGAGAACACCAACATTGATTCATTTCTGAAGCAGATATAGGGAGCGATATTTTTTTATGAACCATAGGTCAAAATTATAATACAATACCAATAGTAGAACAGACATATAGTCAAATATTTACTCTCATGTTATCATGTCAAAGAGGAAGCACCAAATGAAGATAATTCATGCAACATTTAGATCACAGGGATTGAAGGAGAGAGAGAGACGTGGAAGGTCCATTTATGGATTTAGAGGCATTTGCTTAACCAATCAAAGTAAAGAAAGTCAACATTGGGAAAGAGGAAAATCCTAAAATGGCCAGCATTCGAGACTACTGGGATAAGCATATACTAGAAAGGATAACAGAGTTATTGCACGAATACAGCGACCTATTTCCTGCAACCTTTATAGATATTAAATGGATAGCATGTGAGTTATGTGAGATGAGGATACCCCTAAAACCAAATGCTAGAACTGTCAGACATATAGCTTACAGGCTAAATCTAGTATATAAGAAGAAAGCGAAAGAAGAAATTGACTGAATGTTGGAAGTTGGTATCATAGAACCAATGGAGGAATCTGAATGGATTAGTCCCATGGTAGTCCAAGAAAAGAATCAAAGGGGGATCATGATTTATGTAGATTTGAGGAAATTAAATGATTCTTGCTTACATGATCCTTTCCCTATCCATTTTATAGATGAGGTCTTAGAGAATGTGGGAGGTCAGGAAGAATATTCATTCATAGATGGATTCTTAGGTTACCATCAGATCAAAATATCTCCAGAGGACAGGTATAAGACTACCTTTGCTACAGAATGGGGATCCTACCAATATACAATCATGCCCTTTGGATTGACGAATGCACCAACTATCTTTTCAAGGGTGGTCATAGTTGATTTTAAGGAGTTTATACATTGGTTTTTAGAAGTATATCTGGATGAATGGACTGTGTTTAGTATTTTGAAAGATCATATAGAAGTTTTAAGACTAATTTTGGAAAGATCAAAGAAATGTTAGATATAATTAAATATCAAGAAATGCATTTTGGGCACACCTTTTGGGATATTGTTTGGACATATAGTGTGAAAACATGGTTTATTGGTTGAACCTTCTATGATTGTTCTAATTGTGAACTTACCACCACCAAAGTTAGTGTGCTAGCTAAGATCCACACTGGGACATACAAGCTACTACAATAATTTTATAAAGAGGTATGCACATATTACTACACCGATGGAAAAATTGTTGAAGAAGGACACTCGATTTCGGTGGAATGAGGATTGTTAGCAAGGATTTGATACTCTAAAGGATAAGATGGTGAAAATACCTATATTAGTGTTTCCATATTGGAAAAATACATTTCATGTGCATGTAGATGCATCAACAATAGCACTTGCAGAAATTCTAGTATATCCAGTAGCATGGGACTTAGATCATCATATAGCTTTTGCAAGAAGGAAGTTATTAGAATCTTAGTAGAATTACAACACTACAGAAAGAGAAGTCCTAGCCATGGTGTATGCACTTCAAAAATTGAGACATAATTTATTGGGAAATAATTTTAAAATTTCCACAGATCATTCTTCCCTCAAATACCTAGTCAACAAGCTAGTGTTGGGGGGAGGATCTGTAGATGGTTGTTATTATTCCAAGAATTTGATTTTGAATTAATAGTCAAACCATGGAAGCTAAATATAGGACCTAATCACTTGTTCAGGGTAACCAATGGAGAAGAACCTACTAACTTGGAATACAACTTCCTTGATGCACAATTATTTTCAGTACATGTAGTTGATGAATACTTCATTGATTTCATTGCATTATTCAGTACAAGAGTTGAGCCATAGGTTTTTATTACTACGTAGAAGAAAAATATAGTAGTCATAGTTGTAGACTATCAACTCATTGCAGGTCATTTATACAAGATGGTCATAGACAACCTTTTGAGAATGTGTGTATTAGAAAATGAACAACCCGGGATTTTAGAATAAGCTCATGAAGGTATAGATGGCGGACACTATGCAGAAAAAGATACCACATAGAAGGTATTGTGCACAGGTTTATGGTGGCCAGCAGTTCATAAATATGCCAAAGAATATTTTTCAGCACTATGATGTCTGTTAGAGAGTTGGAAAACCCAATAGGAGGGATGAGATTCCCCTAAGACCACAATTAAGTATTCAAGTATTTGACAAATGGGAAATCGATTTTGTTGAACCTATTAATCCACCAAAGAGAAGGTTAGGAGCTCAATATATCATTATTGCGATAAAATACTTAACCATATGGGCATAAGCAACACCAGTCAAAGATTGCAGGGCTGAGACAATAATGCACTTCTTATTTGAGCATGCGATCACAATATTTGAATGTCCCAAGATTCTGATGAGTGAACAAGGAACCCATTTTATTAACAGAACCATCAAGGATATTTTTGAGGATTTTGAATTCTATCACCAGAAGAGTACACCATATCGTCCTTAGGAAAATGGGACAATAGAAGATTTCAACAAGATTTTGGAAAATGCTTTGACTAATATCTGCAATGTGAACAGGTATGATTGGGTTTTGAAAATACCAACAATATTATGGGAATAGGACCACATGAAATAAGTTGACATGACATAAACCATTCAGATTGGTGTATGGAAAATAAGCAATGGTGCCATTAGAATTTCAGGTACCCAGTCTACGCATAGCAGCAATTACCAATATGACATAATGAGGAGAATTATAGGAGAGGTTAAGTCAACTGATGGAAATGGAAGAGGTACGGAAATCAAGATAAAAATCTTGACATGATAGACACATAAAGAAGAAGATATTTAAGGAGGGATGCCTAGTTCTTTTATATGACAGAAAACTTTTGCAACACCCTAGTAAGTTCAGAATGCATTCGCTAGGGCCATATGAAGTAACGACTATCACAGATGGAGGATTTGTGCAACTAAAGGAATTGGGAGGAACAAAAATGAAAATAATGGTGAATGGTATTCAAATAAAATTGTATAGGGGTAGTCATCCTACTAACTCTTAATAGTTTCAACACAGTGATGAAATCATGTATATAGTGTACTATAGTAGATATTAGGATAGGAAAACTTATAAAAAGACAAGAAAATGGAGAAAAACAAGAAAATAGAATAGAAAAATAGAAAAAGAAAAAAAATATAATAAGATGAAGAAGTTGATTGAATGATAGGAAAGTGGAAAAAGTTGTGCGCAACAAATAATTTAAAAAAATAGAGAGACAGCGCGTAGGAAAAATTTGGACTCGACGCAAATGCATGGAAAAAGTGAAACATATGACCAAAACATTTATGATCAAGTCTATAAAGTGCAGAAAGCACGAGTTAGTTCGACACTTAGTGATTTTTTAGCATAGAGTGAGCTAGAAGTGTGTGAACTAGGTGTAATTGTGTGAAGAAGAGATCCATTTTCCAAACTGCATACAATATGACACCACCAATGTTTGTCACTCTAGGGAAATATGTATGGTTTACTCGACAGGGGCAAAAGAGGAAGGAAAGGTTGGGGGAGCCTTAGAATGTCGACGAGCTAGAAGATGTTACAACCTCAAAGATAAAGTCACTTAGCCAGACGAGGGTTGAGGAGGAAACGTCGATAGCGGCACACATGGAAGTGGGGCAGAGCTATGGAAATCAAAATGAAAATAAAAATCCTAACTCTGAAGCACTTGCTAAACCCGACGAAATGAAGGGTCAGCAATAGGGTCATGATGAAGAGGAGGTGTTGGTCGAGGACATCACCAACCAGCCAAAATTGGAGGGGGAATAAGATGACACATAAACAACCTTAGAATGCCAACCTATTGTTGAGAATAAAAGAAAGGCACAGGATGTCACATAAATCACACTTCCCTACCTCCCGAACATAGTGGTGACCATAAGATGACACATAAACAACCTTAGAATGCCAACCTATCGTTGAGAATAAAAGAAAGGCACAGTATGTCACATAAATCACACTTCCCTACCTCCCGAACATAGTGGTGACCATGGAGGACATGATTAGGAAATTTCCTAAACTAAGGTACTCATACCATGATGTGCATGACACAAAAAATTTCCTAGAATTGGTCGAGGAATCTTACTTGGCGAACACAAGGGAAATTGGACCCTTAGGAAAACATATCATAGAGCCTACGTAGTGGATAACAAGGCTCTACAACTCCGGGATCATGAGCCTCCTAGATGTATCGCACTTTGGGCACGGTAAAAATGTTGGGTTGTGCGTCAAACAATTGCTAGATCATGTACATGGAGGCATTCTCTGGATCAATATGCTAGTACAAATTGATGTGGTGTTGATCGCCAAAATTACAGAGCTACCCATAGTGGACACACAACCAAAAGAATACTTGGACAGTAAAGCGCACGAGAATGAGATCATTTAGATAGTCAAGGCATAGTTCGGTACCAGCAAAGGGAATAGGGGAATTTTTCTTAGAGACATCAACGATGACACCACATGGTTTGCCAAAAAGCTCATGGATTGCAAGCTGTTGAGGAAGTGCAGAAAGGAAGAGGATCCAGAAAGGAGTCATCACAATCATCGCGCAATTTGAAAAAGGGGTAATGTTTGGTTGGGCACCTTACCTCTTGTATCAATTCTTGATCGATTGCAGATGTAATACCCTAAGGCTGAGCCCTTGCTGAATTTTAATTATGTTTATAGGATGTTGAGCAAAGTGTTTATAAGCTGGAAGGCTTAAGTGAATATTAGGTTGGAGAGCCTGAATTGGTTAAGGCCAGTGAGCCTATTTTTGTATATGTAATTATGCATATCATTAAATTTTTGTATATGTAATTATGCATATCATTAAAATAAAAATCACATCACTCCATACAGACTCACCATGAAGAGAGAGTTATGGGGGACTAATATCCACTAGGTAGGGGAAGGGAAGGGGCTAAAAAGCTAGGGTAAAAGGGTAAACCAAAAGGCTTATCTAAAGAGGGAATAATTTAATATTGTTCTAAAAGGAATCTTGGAGGATATTGATTTTTATCCTAAGGTCCTTTGTGAAAGGGAAAAAAAAAAATCCAAGTGGAGAGGGATGCACTCTTGGAGAGCAAAGTGTCAACCAAGAAACATCAAAATTTAAGAGAGCATTCTTCCCATGTAGTGGGGCTCACGCATTGAGGGAGGAATTCTTTCCTTTGATGCTGGGAGGCATGAACCATGGAATCCTGCAAGCTCTGAAACCTACAAACCCTGTGAAGCTAACCTGTTTTAATCCTGTGAAGCATAGAATGATT
>CBVK0102398086.1:0-11094 GCA_900067695.1 Picea abies
ATCCATAATACTACTTATTCATGAATTTTTTTCTTTTAAGGATTCTAAATCATCCTTGACTATCATAGATTTCCTCTCTTTATTATTCAGATTCTTCTTTCCTGAATCTTACACTGCTTGGGTAGCAATGGCATAAATGAACCACTCAAAATTATTTGCATATCATTAAGATAATGAAATCTTTTCGGAAGGGATTCTTACCCAATCCCTTTCCATTCCCATGTCATATGAGCATGATATATTTTAAACATTTTTTGGTTGCTAGCACCCTCTCTGACATTGGCTCTTCGTGGGATCCCAAATCCCCTTCAAAAATATTTTAACAACAACCTTATCATAGTCATTCTCTATTTGAGGTTGTCCATCATTGGAAACTATCTTTCCCAATAGTTCCAGTCATTTCCTACCCAAACATGCATTATCACATTCAAATTTATTCCACTGGTCATATTGATTAAAATGCATGTATATAAATTAGTAAAACATTTTCATATATTCCCCAACATATCTGTATGCACTCTAGCACATTACCCTTAATGTTTTCATGAGTGTAATCGCAATCCAATTTTCAATTGTGTCTATATTTATATAACTATCAATGTAACACCCTAGGTTTTGAGCATCGTATTAAATAATGTATTTTGTTAATCTAGAAAGGCAAGAGTGCCCAAACAATTGAAAGAGGCTAGTGTGCCTAGGAAATGTAATTTTTGGCCATTATTAATAATAAATACATCATTGGCTACTAGATGGATAAGGATAAGAGTTATAGGGGGATCTGATTCCACAAGAGAGGGGGCTTGAGGGGTTAATTATTTATTTTATACTTTATTTACCCATGTTTTTTTAATGGAGACTAACAGTTACAAGATCTTTTTGGGGAGGAGGCAAAGTGGTTACCTAATTCCAAGAATTACATAAACCCATCCTTGGTTTGTTTGTGGGAGTTATCATTCCTATAATTCTAGTGGCTTCTTCATCACTCATTCACTCAATCACTCAATTTTGCATTTTTCACACCTTTTGTTCTATTATCACTCCATTCATTCTTTCACCCACTCATCCTTCCTCATTGGTGTCTTGTCTTGGGGAAAGGAAAATTAAATGTTGGAGAGGAGCCATTGTTTTGTTGGCTGTGAAGACTATTGGTGTATTCCAATAATGAATCAAGACCTCCATGTCTTATATGATGGCCTATGTTAAGTTTTTCTCATAGCTGCGAGTTCTGAGAGTCCCATCATGGAGAGTTTGGACCAACTACACTAGAGCCCTGGAAGTTGGAGATGGATAGTCTGAGGGACTACGTGGCAGAGAAGGGGTAGAAGAGAGATGGTGTACTTTGGATTGTTGTGTGTGTTGAAAATCCTGTGAGAGACTAAGTACTGACTGGTTTGGGAATCCAAGTGACACTCTCGAACTTTCGTTGTGGATTCATAACCCTAGATCTAGGGTGAGACTACTGTTGGGACTTGGAATAATAGTTTCTATGGTTAGATGGAACGTCCTTGGTCTGCAGTCCTTTTGTATTTATTCCCTAGTGTATTTATTTATCTATGAATTTCATATCCATATTATGCATGCTTGTTGCTTATTGTTGTGCATGACATATGGTTCTTCTTAATTATGTTGTAGCCTAAAATTTTGATCTATGCATGCAGCTACTAGATCCATATTTATTAATTACAATTTTGATCAAAAGTTGAAAGAAGTCCAGAAGTGTGATTGAGGTGACGTAGCCCAGCCTGTGGGTGGTTGGGCACGTTACATATTGGTATCAGAGCTACAAGTTGAAACACCATACTGGTATGGGATATAATTGTTGGACAATTTGTTATGGTTAAGAAGAATATGACCTTGAAATCGTAAAGATCAGGAGGAATGACATTATAGATTCTGCGTAGAAGCTAGAGCATCAGAGCTCCTTTGTAAGGGATCATGGGATCATGACTGTCCCTTTTCGAATTTGGGAACAATCACCGTCATGGGATCAAGGGAGATATGGATCATTGGATTAGAGGGAAGGTGAACATGGGTCGTCCAATGAAGGATAAATGAGAGGTTGGGTAAGATTAAGACCTAGCCATCATATCTAGTTGGTCAATTTCATAGATGATTTTAGGGGCTAAATTTTGCTCATGGGATAATTTTCCATGGTTTTTCCAAAAACGAGATTCGCTATTTTAAAAATGATTCGCCCAAATTCTAAAGGATATAATTATTTTACCTTAAAAATCATCAAAAATTTATAAAAACTATATAAAATCCTTAGAAATTTGAATATTTTTACAAAAATATCGCCAAACATTTATAGTTGGGATATGAAGGATTAGTAAGATTCGCCAAGGTTTCTATATTTTAAAATAAATTTCCATCCTTAAAATCATCCCTGGTCAATTTCTAGTTGTCAATCGAAGCCAAGCGGGAAAGGAAAAAAACTTTTGAATTTGCCTCTTTGGCAATATTGGTAGGTAGGAAATCTTGAACTGTCTAAGGCCAAAGTAGTGAAGTCTTATCAGTCATCCGATCTGATAGGATGCGTGGGGGAATCTCTATTGTTGATCGTGGTCAACCAATGTTGACCACTTCAGAAGATTTCACTTTGGGAGTTTTAAACTTTATTGAACTGCTACCACCCGAAGCCCCAGAGTGCCGAAGTCCTGGAATTCTCGTCAACTGTTAGATTGAGTGAAGGACTTAAGGAGTGTTGTAGGCCATCCGATATAGCAGTGATGGAGGGTTAGTAAATCTCACACTTGGAAACTTCACCACTCTAGCGATTTATGAGTATGTTTAAAATCAAAGCCCCGAAGTGCCAAATTCACAAAAGTGTAAATCCGTGAAGTTACACGGGTTGTAATATCTTGATAAAACCCCCCCTACTCTCCCTCAGGCTACACAACCTCCAGGTCAAGGATCTTCTATTCTCTGAGACAAATCTATGCTCTGAAACCTTAATGGTCGCACTTGTGATTAAACATAGTCCCTTTCGTCTTTTGGTGTAGGTCCTATGATACGTGAAACCTTTTCCTTTGCGCTTCCGAAATATCATGTTTCGCGCTAAATCCTTTTCCATTAGCCCTTTCTTGCATGTGACCTTGGTATATTCCCTCACGTAAGCACTTGATTGTGGGCACGACCAAGAGTGGGCTAATACCACACTGCTTTTCTTCCTGCAATTCACTACCAATTGCCATGTGTCCCTTTGGAAATATTGTGGTTTCGATTATGGCTCACTCTCAGATTTTTAAAGTATGAGTGCTTTATGTCCCTACAATAAAGCATGACCTTTGATCTTTTGATCTCGGTCTATGCCTCTTGACCAATGGTTGAGATCTGCCTCCTTTCCTTCCTTCTCTCTAGAGCACTCTCTCCTATATTTCCATGATCTATCGAAGCATGTCCCTTTCAAATAAACAATCATGATTTTCTTCGGCAATTCGAGCTTTGGAAGTTTCAACTCCTACCTTCACTTTCTCCCAGAATTCTTTCACCCAGATTTTGCGATCTTTCGATGCGTGTCTCCCACAGATTGATGACTGTGCTTCACTTCGGGTTTTCAGGGTTGGAAAGTTTCAAACTTTCGCAATCGCTTCCTCCCAAAGTAATTCTACCCAAAGTACACGATTTTTCGATCGTTTGTCCTCCTGGATCTGACAGTCGCTATCCACTTTGGCTCTTTAGGATTTGGGAGTTTCAAACTCCTGTGCACTCATTCCTCTTAGAGTTATTTCACCCAAAGAAAAAGGATTTCCTCCATGTGTCTCGCTGGATCTGACAGTCCAGGTCTTCTTTAACTATGTCATCTTCCTTTTGGAGTGTTACACCTCCGAACTTCTAGATCTCTCGCCACATACCCCTCACAATGAATGGTTGTGATATACTTCGACCTTCGAAGCTTTGAGAGTTTGTCACAATCCACGCTTGAAATCCTCTGAAGTATATTTCTCCAAAGTCTGAGATCTGATGACATGTATCTCCTGGAAACCAACGGTCAAAATATACTTCGGTTCTTTGGTGATTTTATCTCCTCCTCATCTATGAAATTCTGGAGTGCTTCCACTCTGGAGTTGTAGATCTTGAACCACCTGTCCTTATTGACGATGAAAGGTCCCTAATCACTTTAGGAATTCAGGACTTCAGTAGTCCACACTCCTGTACACACCAAGAGACTTAAATCTCATGCACTTTTCCCAGATCCAATGATCTGGAACAATCCTGCTCCCTCCTAGATGGATCTTGATTGATAATACGTGAAATCTTCAAATCTTAAATGCTTTGAATATTTCTCTTTGATATCCCTTTTGAGATTGATTCCTTTGAGTATTTTGATCTCCCACACACTCCTTTCATTTTTTGGATCTCAAAAAACTCATATCGAAGGATTTCTTTGAAAGAAATTCTTACTGCACTCCTTGTGGTTCTCTGTTCTAGTTCATCGACACTTAGTTGCTCCTTGATTATGTGCACTCCTTGCACTTAGTATAAGTTCCTGTTGTTTCTTATGAACTCATATGATTCAATTCAAGACCCTGTTGATGCACTCCTTGCATATGAGATGCACTTCTTGCATATGAGTTCTTAGAAGAGAAACGATTGAAACTTATCTAGTTCATCAAAATTTCATATCATCAACCATAAACAATCATACATAAAATAAATGAAATAAAACACACATAGAATGCATCATTCATTCAATCACACCTCAAATGAACATTGTCCATGGAATTGGAACAATTTTTTCTGTTCTATTCATTCATGAAATAAATTACATAGTATTACAGTTCTTGACTACATCTTTCTTCTTTCTTCTACTCTGCTTTGTCTGATCTACTCTTCTCTACACTCTCTATCCTCTCTAATACAATACAACAACCAATATATCTAAGGAGTGTTTCCTCGATATCTTCTCTGTCATGTCTGCAACCTATCCTATCAATTTCTAGTGGTTACCTACTTTGTGCTACTACAATAACTATCAGTTATTACCAGATAAGAGATGACACTCTCTATCTGCAACTCTTTATAGTCGTGCAAGACATTACAAACAAGTTATATTAAAAAAATGTTGTTTCCAAAATATCTCAACAACTCGCTTTGTTTCTGAGTTAAATGTTCATTTTAAATTCTTTCATGCTGAGATGTCATATCCTTACCTCCACGCTTGCTTCTTTTACTTTGAAGGCAATTCTCCTACATCATACTCCTATGGAAAAAATATTCATGGGCTTTTGTCCATGAGCTCTTGTAATTTTTTTCCATGCTTCAAAATATTAGGTTTTGTGACCCAACTTGAATCTTCCACTAGATGATATTTCCACTTTACTAAGTATTTAGGATATGTCTTCCTCCTGGTCTTCTTTCCAACTCTCTATTCTATGATTTTCTCAATATGAGGTTTTTTTGCTGTGGGAAATTGTTCTTCCCACTGAACTTATTTCTGATCATCTGATTCTCCTGCATCATGTCTCCTATAAGGATACAGGTCTGCAACATTGAATATCGGTGATATCCCAACATTGTATGGTAATCCAATTTTATAAGCATTGACTCCAAATTTTCTAAGAATCCTGCATGGTCCTATATTCTCCATCTTGAACTTGTTATATGTTCCCCTCGGAAACCTTTCTTTTCTCAAATGAGATAAAGCTTCATCTCCTACTTCAAATTGAACTTCTCTCCTCTTTTGATCAACTTTTTTCTTATATTTCAGGATGTTGTCTTGTAGCTTCTCTCTGACTCTATCATGGAGTTTTTGCATTCCTTTTGCAAAATCTTCTGTGCTAGCACTTCTGAATTCATCTTGATTTAGATATCTCAAATCTATAATCCCTCTTGGTTGTATACCATACAAAATTTCAAATGTACTCTTTCTAGTGATCATGTTCACTAAATTGTTAAATGCAAATTCTTCTTGTGCTAGAATCTGATCCCATTGACGACCTTGTTCAATGACTAAAATTCTTAACAAGTTTCCCAGAATCATGTTTACTAATTCAGTCTATCCATCTGTCTGAGGGTGATATTTTGAATTAAAGGAAAAGCTTGTCCCCAACATCTTCCATAGAGTCCTCCAAAAGTTTCCTACAAATTTTGTGTCTCTATCTGAGACTATGTTCCTAGGCAGTCTGTGTAGTCTCACCACTTCTCTGAAAAAGAAATTGGCAATGTGTGTAGCATCATTTGTTTTATGGCATGGTATCAAATGTTCCATATTTGAAAATCCATCGACCACAACAAATATGGAATCACTCCCTTTCTGGATTTTAGGCAATCCTAATGCAAAATCCATATTGATTGCATCCCATGGCCTTTCTGTAATTGGTAATGAATGATACAAACCGATGTTCTGTTGGAATTTTTTCACAAACTTTTTCACCTCTTCCCTCATGCTCAGCCAATAGTATGAATTGGTCCACTGCAAAAATGTCTTATCATGACCAAAATGTCCAGCTAAACCTCCATTGTGTTTCTCTTTCAGCAAGTTATCTCTCATTGAGCTTCTTGGTATGCATAGTTGGCTCCCTTTGAACAATAGTCCATCCTGGATCAAATATTCTGTCCATGGGCTTGTATCTCCTGACAAAGGATTATTATATGTCTCATAAGCTTCCTTAAAATCTGGATTTTCTCGATACATTTCCTTGAGGTGTTCAAAACCTAAGGCATCCACCTGGAATTCCTATACAATTAAACTCCTTCTCAAGGCACATGCAACTTTGTTAGCAGTTCCAACAATATTTTTAGTAACAAAAGTAAAATTATGCATAAATTCTACCCATTTATCATGTCTCGGATTCAACTTTTCTTTCCTAGTAATAAACTACAAAGATTGATTATCATTGTACAAGACAATTTTTTTAGGAATTAGATAGTGCCTCCAATTCTTTAAAGCTTGAATCACTGTATAAAATTATTTTTCATATGTGGAATACTTCTTCTTGGTGTCATTCAAATTCTCACTGAAATAAGAAATTGTCCTACTATCCTAACTCAAGATTGCATCAATAGCTACTCCACTTGCATCACATATCACTTGAAATGTTTTTCCAAAATCTACTAAGACCAGAATTGGTTGTTCTGTGATCTTCTCCTTCAACACTTTGAAACTTTTCTCAGCTTCCTCTGTCCATTTAAAACACATGTGTTTCTTCTTCACAGTGTCTAGCATTTGTGTGCATATACCACTAAAATTTCAGATAAAATTTCTATAAACAATCGTTAACCAATGAAAACTTCTTACCTCAAATATGTTTCTTGGATATGGCCATTCTTTGATTGCTCTCACCTTTTCTGGGTCCATCTTCAATTGATTTGAAGAGATCACAAAACCCAAGTATATGAGTTATGTCTTCATAAAATAACTTTTCTTCAGATTTATCAATAATTTCTCTTGTTGCAACCTTATCATCACCAATGTCAAGTGTTTTAAGTGTTCTCCCTCTGTCTTACTGAAGATTAGTACGTCATTCAGATACACTATGAAAAATTTGCCTATGAAGTATTTCAATACTTAATTCATTAATATCATAAATGTGCTTGGGGAATTTGACCCAAATGGCATGACCAACCATTCAAACAAACCTTCATTTGTCTTGAATGATGTACTCCATTCATCTCCCTCTCTCATCCTTATTTGATGATATCCACTCTTCAAGCCTATCTTGAAAAAATAGCTTTATCCACTCAAACAATCCATCAAATTGTCCATCCTGGGTAAAGGGAATCCATACCTTATGTTGATATTATTGATGGCTCTGGAATTTGTACACATTCTCCATCCTCCGTCCTTCTTTGGACTCAACACAGTTGGTAGTGTGCATGGGATTAGGCTTTTCTCCCTCTGTCTTACTGAAGATTAGTACGTCATTCAGATACACTATGAAAAATTTGCCTATGAAGTATTTCAATACTTAATTCATTAATATCATAAATGTGCTTGGGGAATTTGACCCAAATGGCATGACCAACCATTCAAACAAACCTTCATTTGTCTTGAATGATGTACTCCATTCATCTCCCTCTCTCATCCTTATTTGATGATATCCACTCTTCAAGCCTATCTTGAAAAAATAGCTTTATCCACTCAAACAATCCATCAAATTGTCCATCCTGGGTAAAGGGAATCCATACCTTATGTTGATATTATTGATGGCTCTGGAATTTGTACACATTCTCCATCCTCCGTCCTTCTTTGGACTCAACACAGTTGGTAGTGTGCATGGGATTAGGCTTTACATGACTAAACCTTTATCAAATAACTCTTGGACTTGATTTTTGACTTCCTCGTTCTCTCTAGGTGTCAACCTATAAGTTGTTTTTCTTGGTAAACCATCTCCTGGAATAATGTCAATATGATGGATTATACTCATAATGGGTGGAAATGAGTGAGGTAATTCATCCACTACTATGTAAGGAAAGTTTTCTAACAGTTCCTGGATTTCTTCATGTAAATATTCCACATAAGTATTTGTAAGGATAACTCTGGGCTTCCTCACTATAGAAAACTGCATCTCCTTCTCCTTCTTGACTTCATTCAAGAGTTCCTTCCCACACATGAGAAGTATACTTGAACTAGCTTCCCTCTTTTTCTCTTTGTCTTCTGTTGGAAACAACATATGTGTCCTACCATTATTTTCTAAGGTACAAGTATTCTTCCTCCCATCATGAATAAATTTTCTATCAAACTACCATGGTCTCCCCAATAAAATATGACAGACATAAATAGGAATTACATCACATAATATTTCATCCCTATAACCTCCTATTTTAAATTCAACTTGGCATTGTTGACTCACCATTACTTGATGTCCTTTATGTAACCATGATACCTTCTATGGAATTGGATGTGTAGTTGTCTCCATCTCTAGTTTCTCCACCATCTATGTGGATACTAGATTGTTATCACTCCCACTCTCTATGATCACCTTGCAAACTCTTTCTTTCTTATTTCAAGCAGTTATGAACAGACTTCTCTATTGAACTAGTTCCTCTACCTCCTTCTATAGCTTAAGAAGAGATTTCCTCATCATGAGGTTCTTTCCTCCTTCTATTGCTTCTGCTTCCACATGCTTTTGTGCTTCATAAATGTGTGCTTCTCCTCCTCTAGTGTCTTTATTCTTCTCTGGGAATTCCCAAGACATGTTCCCTATCTTTCCACATGCATAACATTGAATTTCACCTCCTCCAACTCTTCCTCTTCCTCTAGGAAAAGAGATTCTTCATCCATATTTTCCTTCCTTAGAACTTCCACCTTTCTCAAGGTGACTATGATGTTTTCCAACTTCATGATTTGGTTTCTAGAACTTCTCTCTCGTGGTTCCCTTACCTCTACTTCAATTTTATCCTTCGTTTCATTGGCTTTGTTTTCTAGCGAATTTCTATTCATCTTTCAGGGTTGCTTGATAAGAACCCTCGACTTTACTAACATACATCATGCTGATATCCTCTTGTATTTCATATCTCAATCCATTGATATACCTGGTTTTTTTTTCATCATCATTCTCTTTCTGTCCATCCCTGATGTTTAGTCTATACAATTCCTTAATGTATTCCTTCACTGATAAGCTTTTTTGTCTCAAGTTATGCAATATCTTAAACAGATTCATTTGATATTCCTTTGGAATAATTTTTTTTTTATCTTGGCTACCATCCTATCCCATCTTTTAAATTTATGCTTGCCCTTACATCTGCGATCATCTTGCAGTTCGTCCCACCATAGTATTGCATGACCTTTCACTCTTCTCACTGCATGCTTCACCATATTCTCTTCCTCGATATCTTCATAATCGAAGTAGTTTTCCATAGAATATACCCAATTCAACAATTCTTCAACTTCTAAATTGAATTCATACATTGGTACCTCTACGTTTTCTCTGGATCATATTTTTGAAACAACTTTCAGTAAGTGGTCCTTTGTAGCATCCTCAAATACATCATATTCGACATCTATCTCTTCACTTTCAAATTCACTGATATCTCCAGTGTATGGTGCTCTCCTTTGCATTGTTTCCATGGCGTCTAGTCTCATTCTAAGTCGCGTCATTTCTTCTTCCATTTCTGGATTCACTCTGCGTCTTCTAGGTGGCATGATTCCATTGCCCTGCCTTCTAATGTCTATAAATATAATAAACTCTTGATACCATTGATGATATCAATTTATCTCCTTTCTCCGTTGTCTGTTGTCTGCAAATAAATTCAATAGCTCCGATACCACCTAATTCATCCCCCCCTACTCTCCCTCGGGATACGTGACCTCCTTGTCAAGGTTCTTCAATTCTCCAAGCCAAATAGGCTCTCTAAAAACTTAACGGTCTCACTTTTGATTAAACATAGTCCCTTTCATATTTTGGTGCAGGTCCTATGATACCTGCAACCTCTTCCTTTGCACTTCCGAAATATCAAGTTTCAGGTGCTATCTCTTTTTCCATTAGCCCCTTCCTACATGTGACCTTGGGATATGCCCTCACATAAGCACGTGATTGCAAGAGAAGCCAAGATTGGGTTGAGACCACACTGATTTTCTCCCTACAATTCACTACCAATCGCAACGTGTCCCTTTGTAAATATCATGGTTTCAATTGTGGCCTACTCTCATATTTTTAAAGTCTAAGCACTTTCCGTCCTGTAATTAAGCGTGACCTTTGATCTTATGATCCCGGTCGATGCCTCTTGACTGACTATTGAGATATACCTCCTTTCCTTCATTCTCTCTAGAGCACGTTCTCCCATATTTCCACGATCTATCGATGTGTGTCCCTTTCAAATCAGCAATCGTGATTTTCTTCGGCAATTCGGGCTTCGAGAGTTTCAAATCCTCCTTCACTTTATCCCGAAATGATTTCACCTGGAGTTCGCGATCTATCGATGCGTATCTCCCATAGATAGAAGGTTGTTCTTAAATTCGGGTCTTCGGGCTTTGGAAGTTTCAAAATTTCACACTCGCTTCCTTCCAAAGTACACGATCTTTTGATGCATGTCCCCCTGGATCCAACGGACACTATCCACTTTGGCTCTTCGAGCTTAGAGAGTTTAAAACTATAACAACCTTGGTTAAATAGATGCATAGGGATTATTAATTATAATTAATTTGATAAT
>CBVK0102398115.1:0-14002 GCA_900067695.1 Picea abies
TTACATCCGAATACATTGATCTACCTATGTGCGGGTTAGGACCTTAACATATTGGCTGTATTGGTACACAATGGTATGGTATTGGTATGGTAGTGGTATTGGTATTGTTATTGGTATTCAATGCTATGTTATTGGTATTGGTATTGGTATGCTATTGGTATGGTATGGTATGGTATTGTATTAGTATGGTATCGGTAAGGTATGGTATGATATTGGTATGGTATTGGAATTGGTATTAGTATGGTATGGTATGGTATGGTATGGTATGGTATGGTATTGGTATTGGTATTGGTATGAAATGGTATTGGTTGTATTGGTATGCAATGGTATTGGCAATGGTATTGGTATTGGTATTGGTATTGGCAAGGCATAAGGGTATTTGAAATGCATATTGGTATTAGTTTTAGTATTGGTATTGGTATTGGTATTGGTATTGGTATAGTATTCGTTTGGTATTGGTATGAAATGGTATTGGTATTGGTATGGTATGGTATTGGTATTGGTATGGTATTGGTATTGGTGTTTCTATGGTATTGGTATTGGTATTGGTATTGGTATGCATATCATTTCCAATGCATACCATTTCCATGAAATGGTATTGGTATTGGCATGTAATGGTATGGTATTGGTATTGGTATGGTATGTGATTGGTAGTGGTATTGGTATGTCATGGTATGGTATTGTTATTGGTATGGTATTGGTATTGGTATTGGTATTGGTATTGGTATGGTGTGGTATTGGTATTGGTATGGTATCGTATGGTATTGATATTAGTATGGTATTGGTATTGGTATGGTATGGTATAATATTGGTATTGGTATGGTATAGTATGGTATATTGGTATCGGTATGGTATTGGTATTGGTATGGAATTGGTATGCATATCATTGCCAGTGCATACCATTACCATGCAATGGTATGCAATGGTATTGGTATTGGTATGGAGTTGGTATGCATATCATTGCCAATGCATACCATTACCATGCAATGGTATTGGTATTGGTATGCAATGGTATGGTATTGGTATGGTATTGGTATTGGTATTGGTATTTGTATGCAATGGTATGGTATTGGTATTGTTATTGGTATGGTATAGTATGGTATTGTATTTGTATGGTACTGGTATGATATGGTATGGTATTGGTATTCTTGTTATTTGCAAGAGAGAATTTAGAACAATGACAATGTTATATGGAACTTTATCTCTAGTTTGCTTTGGTCCAAGAATCCTATCCTATCCTATTATGGTACAATACTATGTTATGTAATGCATAACAAGAAAAAATCATTGTGGTGGAAGCCCCTTTGGAATATTAGAGCTCCTATGAAGACACATGTTTATATGTGGCTAGTGTTGAGAGACAAGTTACTTCTTTGAGATCATTTGCAAAGGAGAAGTAACCAAGGGCCTGACATGTGTTCACTTTGTAATATGGAAGATGAATTTATCACCCATCTATTAGTGAAAAACAACTATGTTAGAGAAGGTCCAATGGAAAGAAGGCCCTATAAATGTTGGATGAGAATCCAACTTATCCAAATAGTAGGAAAATATAAATAAATTAAACAAAAGGGGAAACACCCTACTAGGAAAACTATGTTTATTATCAGGAGCCACCAAACAAGGGCTAGTATTTACAAACTCCATAAACTGCAGAAAACATTCCACAAGTTCATAATATTCAAAGGAAATAAAGGACAAGGATGACGAAACAAGGAGCCATTGACAAAAACTAAGGAAAAAAAAAGGCAAGGGATCCTTTAGTACTATTGATACCTCGTTCTCCATCCATATTACAAAGTCGGTCAACTTTTTATTTTGTAACATTTATTTTTCAAAATGAGTTGGATGCCGACCATATTTTTCCTCCTGTCAAAACATGGCACATGGACTATATAAACTAATAAATATGTAATCATTTACTTTTTCTAGGAAATTTAAAAAAAAAAACATTTCACATAATAAATATACTTACAAAGGTGAAAATCAAGGCTTGTAAACCTCTTTTGCCACTATTATGCATGGCTTGGAGTTTTGCAAGCCTATATTTGGGGGCTTTGTCCTGAAACATAAACTAAGGCAATTGACTATGCACAAATAAAATATAAAAATCGTTTAAGAAATTTGATATAATATTATGAGCAATTGAAATACCTAGATACTCTCCTCACCAGACTTCCTCCGTGCATCTGACGTCTCATATGATTTTACAAGTTCTTTCCATACTTTTATACTGACATCAATTGGCCTTTCTTTTAGCCTTAGCTCAGGCAAGAGTTTTTTTATCTTTTTTTTCTATTGCACCTAAATCTCTTGCAATTATGAGACATTTGTCATTTCACCTTTTTTACTGACTAACATATGCTAAATTGAGACTCCATGTCATGAATTACAACTTTATGCAGGTGCATTAGTATCTTTGAGAACGACAAATGGAGATTCTCTTTGAACCGTTGAAGGCACGATTCCTTCAAACTATTCACAAAAACCTTCCCGACATCTGACATTCTTATTTCTCTTGAAACCATGTCACATTCTATCATTGTATCATAGTTCCCAATGTAAGTTCCAAAACATGGCGTGGTGGATGAAGTTTGGGTCCCAGGAGTGGCTTCGACAGGTGAGGTCTTTGCTCTCTGTTCCATATTCTTAGAGGTCATCTTATATGATTTCCTCCTTGATTTTTTTCTCAATCCAATAGTGGTTGGGGAATCAATTGATTCCCTTTCACAAGGTTGAATTGTTTGCAATGTCTCAAGGGTCTTAGTGTATCATTTTTCTATGTATTTTGCAAGTGTTTTCAAGTCTACAATGTCAAGTTTTTTATTGCCTCTATCCCCAATATCGAAGCCATTTCATCTTTCTCCTAGTCAGTCTCATGTCCCTAGATATATAAAATATTTTTTTTGTGTTAAAAATTTCAATAAAAAACAAATAAAAATATGAGCAATTAAAAATCTATAAATTGATAAGGACTTACCTCAATATGGATAGAATTTGTTTCCTTCCCTCTACTTGACATTTTAAGAAAGCTAGGGAAAATCCCTTCTGTCAGGATTTTGGCAAGTGGACTTTGTGATGGTTTTTGAAGGTGCTTATTTCTTCTCTCTTCTTCCTGGTCTTTCTTTTCCTATTCTAACAAGGATAAGTAAATGTCAAACTGAGATAGACCATAAAATATGATGAAATTTATATGTAAAGAGGTTGATTTGTGAAATTTGATAATTTCTTTACTTTAAAATCTCATTTCTCCCTTACAAAACCCCCAAATCATGCTTTGGTCTTACCCTATCTCCGTTCGCCCTATGAAACACCAAAATTGTGTTAGAGTCCAAATTTAGTTTGAAAATTAGTTGGTATACACACAACCAGTCTTCCTTCTCCCTAGGAAACATCCAAATCACGCTGGAGTCCAATTGTAGTTTGAAATTGAGTTGGTTTGGTCGCATACTATCTCCTCTCACCCTAAGAAACACCCAAAACGTGTTGGAGTCGCCCTAAAAAACACCCAAAACGTGTTGGAGTTGAAATGCAACAAGAAATTTACTTGATCTATCACACTCTATCTCCATTCGCCTTGGAAAACACTCAAATCATGTAGGAGTCAAAGTGTAGAAGGGAATTCAGTTGGACAGGTCACAATGTTTATTGATTCTCCATAGCAAACTCCCAATTCATGTTTTTGTAATTCTTCCCCTCCAAAATGTGAAACTCATCCCCTTGCTCATTGACATATGTTTTTTTCAAGTTTTACATATCAGTGAACATATTCATCCCCTTCCCTGCAGGTATTTTCATTTTTTAAAATTTCTACATATCAGTCAACTTTAAATTGGGTGCCAGCTACACCTAGTTTAGCACTGATTTATTTCCTTAACGTAATCAACTATGGGTGCATAAGTGGGCACAAAAAATGTGAGGTATTGCACCTAAATTTGTTCAAAACGTGTCCATTTTGGGCCTAAACAGTGATCCATCATTGATCCAATCACATGTAGTTCTCAGCTACAACATTACTCAAGACAATGTCTCACCTTTAGTAGCTCATTCACTATCTATTCCTATGGTTTGGTTGGATCATGATCTAAATAAAAAATTCCTTATGTGACCACTACCGCCATTTGCACAACCTCCATTGATAGAGTATGAGTCTTTGAATCCTTTGAGAAACTTAGACTTGCAAATTGATATTGTAGATTCACACTTGGGAGCCACCAATCCACTCTCTTTTCCCATGTGTTAAAGTTCTCTTTCCTCATTAACCATGAATTTCAATGATGATGAAAAATTATTTGATGCTATACCTTATTTTAATGGTCCTTGGGATAAGCTCCACTTTAGTTCTCCTATTGACTTCCTACCTAAGCTACCCACTCCAATAGAATTCCCTTAGACTCCATCTCCTCTAGAAATATCTTTTATTCTTGCCTACTAGCACCACATATCGCACTTGACATTGACACCTTGGACCACTCTTATGATCATTGATTTTTCAACCACATGGATTCTTGTTTAATATTTTGAGGATACAAACACTTCCATGATTTTAATTACTCTTGATAAGTCTAATAATATTTTTGAATTGATGTTTCATAGATGTATGGATTTGAACTAGATATTGATATTTTCTTACTTTTTCATCATTTAGTTATCCATGGTTGGCTTAGAAAAAATGTAGCAAAGATGTAGCAATTTTTATCACCCCTATTGACTTCAACCCTTTTTTTAGGTGCAATTATGTATGGTATGGTATGGTATTGGTATTGGTATGGTATGGTATGGTATAGTATGGTATTGATATTGGCATGGTATAATATGGCATGGTATGGTATGATATTGGTACCCAATGGTATTGGTATTTCTATTGGCAACACATAAGGGTATTGGAAATCCATATTGGTATTGGTATTGGTAATGCATACTGGTATTGGTATTGGTATTGGCAATGCATATTGGTATTGGTATTGGTATTGTAAATGCAATGGTATTGGTATTGGTATGTTATGGTATGGTATTGGTATTGGTATTGGTATTGTATTGGTGTGAATATCATTGCTAATGCATACCATTTCCATGCATTGGTATGCAATTGTATTGGTGTGCAATGGTATGGTATTGGTATTGGTCTAGTCTAGTATGGTATTGGTATTGGTATAGTATAGTATGGTATTGATATTTGTATGGTATAGTATGGTATGGTATGGTATAATATGGTGTTGTTATTGGTATTGGTATGGTATGGTATGGTATTGGTATTGGTATGGTATTGGTATGGTATAGTATTGGTATGGTATTGGTATTCTCCACTTTAGTTCTCCTATTGACTTCTTACCTAAGCTACCCACTCCAATAGCATTCCCTTAGACTCCATCTCCTCTAGAAATATATTTGACTCTTGCCTACTAGCACCACATATCACACTTGACAATGATCCCTTGGACCACTCTTATGATCATTGATTTTCCAACCACATGGATTCTTGTTTAATGTTTTGAGGATACAAACACTTCGATGATTTTAATTACTCTTGATAAATCTAATAATATTTTTGAATTGATGTTTCATAGATGCGTGGATTTGAACTAGGTATTGATATTTTGGTACCTTTGCATCATTTAGTTATCCATGGTTGGCTTAGCAAAAACGTAGCAATTTTTATCACCCCTATTGAATTCAACCATCTTTTTAGGTGCAATTATGTATGGTATGGTATGGTATTGGTGTTGGTATTGGTATAGTATTGGTCTTGGAAACTAACAATAAAACTCAAAACAAGACTCGGATGCATGAACCGTCAGTTGCATTGGATCCAGAGCACCTAGTTTCAACTATTGGGGCTCCTAACCTATCATTTTGTTGCCTGGAAAACAATTTGTTGGAGTATCTCCAACACTAGGGTTTTGGTTAATGAGGCATAGTGCAATTTCTGAAGAGGAGGTTGATTTTCAAGAACACTGTGTCGGGTCTTTTTGGCTAGTGTAGTCATGTGGGCCTTGGCCAAATAGAATTGTAGAAGCTTATGGAAGTCCATTATGCTACTTGGTTTGTATTTTATGCCCCCAGACCAAATTAACCACATGTCCCTAAATGACTTGAGGAGGCGAGTTGCAAATCGCGATAAAAATCAAATCGAGACTCAGATGCACAAATCATCAGTTGCATTGGATTAAGAGCACTAGGTTTCAGCTATTGGGGCCTCTATGCTATCATTCCGTTGACCAAAAAATAATTTGTTGGAGTATCTTCGGCACTAGCTTTTTGTTAATGAGGCATAGTGCAATTTCTGAAGATGAGGTCGATTTTCAAGAACACTCTGTCGTGTTCTTTTTTCTAGTGTAGTTGCATGGGCCTTGGTCAAACAAACTTGTGGGAGCTTACGAAACTCCATTATGCTGCTCGGTTTGGATTTTATGCCCTCAGACCAAATTGGCCACATGTCCTTGAGTGGCTTGAGGAGGCGAGTTGCAACTATCGATAAAACTCAAAAAGAGACTCAGATGCATGAACCATTAGTTTCATTGGATCCAGAGCACTAAGTTTCCGCTATTGGGGCTCCTACACTATCATTCCATCGACCGAAAAACCATTTGTTGGAGTATATTCAACACTAGGGTTTTGGTCAATGAGGCATAGTGCAATTTATGAAGAGGAGGTCGATTTTAAAGAAGATTATTTCGGGTGTTTTTGGCTAGTGTAGTCACGTGGTCCTCATTGACTTGCGGGAGCTTACAAATTTTTGTTATGCTACTCAGTTTGTATTTTATGCCGCCAGATCAAATTGACCACATGTCCCTAAATGACTTGAGGAGGGGAGTTGCAACTCATGATAAATCTCAAACCAAGACTCATATGCATGAACTGCAAGTTGCATTGGATTAAGAACATTGAGTTTAATCTAGTGGAGCCCCTACGCTATCATTCCATTGATCGAAAAACCATTTTTTGGAGTATCTCTGACACTAGGGTTTTGGTCAATGAGGCATAGTAAAATTTCTGAAGATGAGGTCGCCAGGTCTTTTTGGCTAGTGAATTCACATGGGCCTTGGAAAAATAGACTTTTGGGAGCTTACGGAAGTCCATTATGCTACTCGGTTTGGATTTTTTGCCCCTGGACCAAATTGACCACATGTCCCTAAATGGATTAAGGAGGCGAGTTACAACTCACGATAAAAATCAAATCGGGAATCATATGCACAAATCATCAGTTGCATTGTATTAAGAGAATTGGGTTTTAGCTAGTGGGGCCAAATATCTATCATTTTGTCAACCGAAAAAACATTTGTTGGAGTATCTCTAACACTAGGGTTTGGGTCAATGAGGCATAGTACAATTTCTGAAGATGAGGTTGATTTTCATGAACACTTTGTCGAGCATTTTTTTCTACTGTAGTCACATGGGCCTTGGCCAAAGATACTTGTGGAAGCTTTCGTAGCTCCATTATCCTACTCGGTTTGGATTTTATGCCCCTAGACCAAATTGGCCACTTGTCCTTGAATGGCTTGATGAGGCAAGTTGCAACTATCGATAAAAATCAAACCAAGAATCAATTGCACATACTATCAGTTGCATTGGATCTGGAGCATTGGGTTTCATATATTAGGGCTCTTATGATATCATTCTGTCGACCGAAAAATCCTTTATTAGAGTATATCCAACACTAGGGTTTTGATTAATGAGGCATAATGCAATTTCTAAAGAGGAGATTGATTTTCAAGAACACTGTGTCAGGTCTTTTTGGCTAGTGTAGTCATGTGGTCCTTGGACAAATAGACTTGCGAGAGCTTACAGAAGTCCATTATGCTACTCGATTTGGATTTTATGCCCCTGGACCAAATTGACCACATGTCCCTAAATGGATTGTGGTGGCGAGTTGCAACTCACTATAAAAGTCAAATCGGGACTCAGATGCATGAACCATCAGTTGAATTGGATTAAGAGAACTAGTTTTCATCTAGTGGGGCCCCTACGTTATCATTCTATTGACCAAAAAACCATTTTTTGGAGTATCTTTGGCACTACGGTTTTGGTCAATGAAGCATAATGCAATTTCTGAAGATGAGGTCGATTTTCAAGAACACTATGTCAGGCATTTTTGGCTATGGTATTGGTATTGGTATTGGTATGGTATGGTATTGTATTGCTATTGGTATTGGTATGGTATTGGTATGCATATCATTTCCAATGCATACAATTGTGGTATGCAATGGTGTTGATATTGGTATGCAATGGTATGATATTGGTATTGGTATGGTATGGTATGGTATTTGCAATGGTATGCAATGGTATTGGTATTGGTATGTAATGGTATGGTATTGGTATTGGTATTCAATGGTATGGTATTGGTATTGACATTGGTATTGGTATGGTATTGTACTGGTATGGTATTTGTATTGTGTGGCATGGTATTGTTATTGTTATTGGTATGGAATTGGTATGGTATTGGTATGCATATAATTGCCAATGCATACCATTTCCAATGCATATCATTGTCAATGGTATTGGTATGGTATCGATATTGGTATTTGTATGGTATGGTATGGTATTGGTATTGGTATGCATATCATTGCCATGCAATGGTATGCAATGGTATTAGTATTGGTATTGGTATTGGTGTGGCATTGTATGGTATGGTATCGATATTGGTATTGGTATGGTATCGTGTTGGTATTTTTATTGGTATGGTATAGTGTGGTATTGATATTGGTATGGTATTGGTATGCATATCATTTCCAATGCATACCATTGTCATGCAATGGTATGGTATTGGTATGGTATTGGTATTGGTATTGTTATTGGTATGCAATGGTACAGTATTGGTTTGGTATTGGTATTGTTATTGGTATGCAATGGTATGGTATTGGTATGTTATTGGTATGGTATAGTATGGTATTGTATTAGTATGGTATGGTATGGTATTGGTATGGAATTGGTATTGGTATAGGTATGGTATTGTATGGTATTGGTATTGTTATGTGTTATCACTCCACCAGTACTCCCAAGGCTGAGAAGGAGGCCAACAAAGGTAACCACAGACTAAGATTTTGGATTGGTATCTAGACCTATCGAACCAGAGAGGGATCTCTCTAAGGTAACACTTAATAATCTAAACTGGAATGAAAAAGGATTTTAGGATAGATATTTCAGGTCAATGAGGGTTTTGAAATTATAGGTTTTGCTAGATTGGAAGATGAAATCCTGAAGCTAGGACAATAAATATGAGGGATCAGTTGCAGAACTTTCAAAAGGGGCAAGGTAGCTATAACTAATGTCCCAAAATCATATCATTGTAGTGTAAGGATGAAGGAACTGAAGACAAATGAATTAATGAGCATAAGATATGAATTCATTGACTGGAAAATAAGCACATAGCTGCTAAAACTCAGATAAAATAGAGCATTGAATCCAGTGAATTATGTTTGATATTTTTAGAGATATAACATCAGAAGAAAGGAATATGGAATAATAAATATTCACATAAGAAAAGATAGAAAAACAAGGAACATTAACCATAACACAGGAATCCCTATAAAATAGCTACAACTTCTGATTTTATTACTATCAAAATAGTACACTAGCTTCCTAGCTATCACTCTCACATGTCCAACCCTTCTAATGACTTCATCAAGTGTATATATGGAAAATACAAAATATGACACCTCATCAGGTAGAAATTCTATTCAAAACCCATCATAAATTCATTTGATGAATCATCAGCTAAAGACTAGGATGGTTGAAACAGTTTCCACAATTTAGACAAGAGTTTAGGAGAGCATATCTCACTCATTAATTACAAATTTCCTCATAAAGAGAGGCCTCCAAAAACTAAATTTTCCAACCTCACTCAGGAACATCGCACCTGGTAAAAATTTGTAGAAGAAGTATGAAAAAGGTGAGGTTTTTTGAGTTTTTCATCAAAATTAGAAGCTATCATGAAAAACCAAGTTCAAATTTTTCATGTACTCATCAAGATTCATCCATACATGTAGAAAAAAGTTGATTTTGAGAGAAAGGTTCGCGCCTCTGCGCAATGCTTTTGTGTGCCAATTTTTGCAAAATTCCAAAATTTTTAAAAATTCTCCAAAACTTTCAATATTTGTCCCTTGACTGCTATGGATGACAGGATAAACATCCAAGGATGTTTCATCCATCAATTTCACTCCTTGACCCATTTTTCTTGACTCTCTTTTCTTGTCTTGGACTTCTTGCAGTTTCCTTTTTAATTGCCCGATTCTGGTTTTTGCAACCTGATTCTCTGTGTGGTAGTGAATAGCCATGTGTCTCCTCAAATTGTTGTCTCTATTTTCCCTTTTGATCATCTTCTTCAGGTGGTCATTTATCCTTCCAAGACAATATTCCCTATTGTTTTCAAAATCTTCCATAATTTGGTCATGTAATGATATTGGATCTTTGGATGGGGACTCCTCCTTTTGATGTTGTAGTTCCTTGAAAAAACCCTGGGCTCTTGGTATTGTCCTTACCACCTGAATTTCATGTTCCTCTTGATAATCTATGTAGATTGTTTATTTTCTCTTGGCATCCTTTTTGTTTCCTAAAATAAGTTGATCTACCTTTAACTTCTCATTTTCTTTCTCTAAAAATGAAATGACAAACTTAACTTTTGACAACTTATCTTTCAACTCTTTGATTTCAACATCTTTTTCCATAATGATGTGGTTTTCTGGTGTAAATTCATCATTTCCCTCTAGGTCTATCACATCAGTGCCAATATGTGATGGCCCCTTATCGTGCAAGGATTCCTTAGGCTATGATGATGATCCATGTCATGCTAATGTAGGATTGACACCTTCGACTATGTGTGGAGAAAACACAAGCCTCTTCTCTCTCTAATATTTCTTGGTCACCTCAGGCCTAGGTGCCTTTGAAAACTCAACATGTGTTCTTGACAAGCTAGCCTCCATTGGTTGTGCTGAAATTGACCATGATGGTGTTGTTTCGCTAAGAGAAACAATGGGACTAATGATAGGAGCAGTTTTTAGTTTCTCCAAGAAAGTTTTCCATGTGACTTTCTTTTCTGAAAGTTGATGCGCAACCAAAATTGTAATCAAACTATGGTGAAACAAATTGGTGATATGAGCCTTTCCCATGGTTTGAATCTTTTCAGTCATCTTCACCAAGCTTCTGAACAGAAAGTTGGACAAATTATACCTATACATCAATGAATGTTTCTTTCCAGGTAACTTGCACAATTGATGGACTGGCATGCAAAGAACAAGAGTAAATATGGATTGATGTGAATTCCGATTGACTCCAAAGCAATGAAACACATAGAGGAAAGATGCCCAAGTAAATTAAAATATGAACCATGTAGTATTAGGTTTGGTATTGCAATTGACGGAGTGTGCCCATTCTCTTTCCTCAGCTCAAATTATAGTGTTTTTCCAGTCAGATTGATAGTATACAATATTCCCCCATGGATGAGTGTTAGAAAGGAGTACCTTATGTTGACTCTCATTGTTCCAGGAAAACAACAAGTTCAAAATATGGATGTTTGTATTGCGCCATTTATTGATGAGATGAAACTACTATGGAAAGGCATAAGAATGTATGACATATCACATCCTCCATCAAATAGGTACTTCATGTTGTATGGTGTACTATGTTGGACTATTCATGATTTCTCTGAAATTGGTGTCTATTCTGGTAAGATAAAATATTTACGTATTCACACTCATAATTTATTTTCATCCCAACTTTCATACTTACTTTTATACTATTATTATAACTTATTGAATTGCAGGGCTTCAAACAAAGGGGATATTTGCATGTTCAAGATGTGCAGATCAATTTCAAAGGAGGTATTCTAAAGATCTACATAAATTCATTTACGCAAACAACAAGGTTTTTCTACCAACAGATCATAAGTTTAGAAATCGTATAAAGAATCAATTTGATGGAAAAGTTGAAAATAGAGGCTCTCCCATGATTATGGGTCCAGGTGATTGGATTAAGAAGCATGAAGATGATGAATTGAAAGGATGGGATGATTTTTTAGATCGAGGTGATTCAATTGAAGAGCATATCTCACTCATTAATTACAAATTTCCTCATAAAGAGAGGCAAAAAACAACTAAGAAACCCAAAATATACTTAATATATCACAAACTATCGCATTTTATACCATATTTTCTTGATCATTTCTCAAAATTTTTCCATGCCATATGGGTCACGCCAAGAAACAGATGGGTTGCACCAGCCTGTAGAAAAACAACATTTTTAGCAGAAGCATCGCACTGGTTTAGTGTTGTTTTTGGCCAACTTTTAGGAATCCATTTTGAGTTCTGGAAACTAGGTCAAGTAGCTTCACATGTATTATTTCCAATGAGCCATAAAACTCAAGAAATCCCCATGGGAAGGCCTCCAAAAACTAAATTTTCCAACCTCACTCAGGAACATCGCACTTGGTAAAAATTTGTAGAAGAAGTATGAAAAAGGTGAGGTTTTTTGAGTTTTTCATCAAAATTAGAAGCTATCATGAAAAACCAAGTTCAAATTTTTCATGTACTCATCGAGATTCATCCATACTTGTAGAAAAAAGTTGATTTTGAGAGAAAGGGTTGTGCCTCTGCACAATGCTTTTGTGTGCCAATTTTTGCAAAATTCCAAAATTTTAAAAAATGCTCCAAAACTTTCAATATTTGTCCCTTGACTTATATGGATGACAGGATAAACATCCAAGGATGTTTCATCCATCAATTTCACTCCTTGACCCCTTTTTCTTGACTCTCGTTTCTTGTCTTGGACTTCTTGCAGTTTCCTTTTTAATTGCCTGATTCTGGTTTTTGCAACCTGATTCTCTGTGTGGTAGTGAATAGCCATGTGTCTCCTCAAATTGTTGTCTTTATTTTCCCTTTTGATCATCTTCTTCAGGTGGTCATTTATCCTTCCAATCCAATATTCCCTATTGTTGTCAAAATCTGCCATAATTTGGTCATGTAATGATATTGGATCTTTGGATGGGGACTCCTCCTTTTGATGTTGTAGTTCCTTGAAAAAACCCTCGGTTCTTGGTATTTTCCTTACCACCTGACTTTCATGTTCCTCTTGATAATCTATGTAGATTGTTTATTTTCTCTTGGCATCCTTTTTGTTTCCTAAAATAAGTTGATCTACCTTTAACTTCTCATTTTCTTGCTCTAAAAATGAAATGACAAACTTAACTTTTGACAACTTATCTTTCAACTCTTTGATTTCAACATCTTTTTCCATCATGATGTGCTTTTCTGGTGTAAATTCATCATTTCCCTCTAGTTCTATCACATCAGTGCCAATATGTGATGGCCCCTTATCATGCAAGGATGCCTTAGGTTGTGATGATGATCCATGTCATGCTAATGTAGGATTGGCACCTTCGACTATGTGTGGAGAAAACACAAGCCTCTTCTCTCTCTAATATTTTTTGGTCACCTCAGGCTTAGGTGCCTTTGAAAACTCAACATGTGTTCTTGACAAGCCAACCTCCATTGGTTGTGCTGAAATTGACCATGATGGTGTTGTTTCGCTAAGAGAAACAATGGGACTAATGATACCATGATGGTGTTGTTTCGCTAAGAGAAACAATGGGACTAATGATAGGAAAAGTTTTCAGTTTCTCCAAGAAAGTTTCCCAGGTGACTTTCTTTTCTGAAAGTTGATGCGCAACCAAAATTGTAATCAAACTATGGTGAAACAAATTGGTGATATGATCCTTTCCCATGGTTCGAATCTTTTCAGTCATCTTCACCAAGCTTATGAACAGAAAGTTGGACAAATTATACCTATACTTCAATGAATGTTTCTTTCCAGGTAACTTGCACAATTGATGGACTAGCATGCAAAGAACAAGAGTAAATATGGATTGATGTGAATTCCGACCGATTCCAAAGCAATGAAACACATAGAGGAAATATGCCCAAGTAAATTAAAATATGAACCATTTAGTATTAGGTTTGGTATTGCAATTGACGGAGTGTGCCCATTCTCTTTCCTCAGCTCAAATTATAGT
>CBVK0102398132.1:0-13482 GCA_900067695.1 Picea abies
TATATATATATATATATTACATGACCCACATTGAAATATTTTTTGAGTTATTAATATTTTTTTAAATACCACTTGTCAACTTCATGTTGAGTGTGAAGAAAATACATTTCCTTCATACTATGTTATAGAAAGCACCTTTTGAAACAATAAAAAAATTATTACATTAAATTGCTCTCTATATATAAAGTTGATATTAAAATATTTATGGCTTACAATGAATATATTTTTTTATTATTATATTTTTAAATGTCACTTGTCATTTTCATATTAGGCATTGAAGGAATTACACATGTTCTTCTCACTAAGAAGTAGAAAGAATTTATGGATGAAATAATGAATTCTTTACTTTAAATTACCTTGTCTCTATGCATATATAAAGTCCATATGAAATTATTTCACTAAAAAGTGAAGATTGAAATAATATTGTTTTTAAATAGCATGTTTAGCATGGAACTAATTATAGTTGTAGAAATTTCCTTATAAAGTTTTATTTAAGGTGAGCATTGAAATATTTTATTGATGACTGAGAGTGAAATATTTGTTTATTATTAATATTTTTAAAATGTCACATGTCAACTCCGTGTTCAGCATGGAAGGAATTACACATTTCCTTCATACTAGGTTATAAAAAACATCTTTGTGTCAAATTCATGTTGAGCACTAAAGGAATTACACATCTCTCTCATACAAAACTAGACTATAGAGAAATTATTTAATACAATTAAATTACTCTAATAAAATATTAATAAATATCATTATTATTATTATTTCAGAGTAGCAATTATTTAGTTTCTTCGAACATGATGAAGTTTGTGAACACCACAACAATTTATCTTGAATATTTTGTGGGATTCACTATATATAGTTTACACCCATGAACATACATGCACACATAGACATATGATAAGACTCTCACATGGGAAAAGCAACACATTACTAGAATTCTGACAAAATCTAATGCTTGTACATATGTTCCATAACGCATGTCCATCTCTACTTTGAAAAAACATGGCTACTAGATCTGTCGGTTTAATTTAGTCGAATTATCTAACACAAGGTCATCTGTATGTCGACAGTCATAAGGACTAAAACATCAAACTCATATCTGTCATTATTTTTGACATCTAGTCATTAGAGTTCCGACATCTACTAACATCGAATATCTGACTGCCAAGTAGGATATCTTTGTCAGAGGCGCCATATATCTGACAATGTGATGTCCAACGTTTTTCGGTTATATGTGTCGGATAATCGATGGTCCCACAGTACATTCGACGATGTTTCTATGCATCCTACGGTTGGTGCCGTCAAATATCCTATGAGCCTATCGTAGGATATGCGTTGGATAATCGATGGTCCTACAGGACGTCCGACGACGTTGCTATGCATATGAAAATTGGTTACGTCGGCTATCTGATAAGCCTAACGTAGGATATCTTATGTAACGTTTATTGGATATCCACCGAACGTGTTAATATTAAAAGATAAAAAATAAATATCGATATTTATATCTTTCTCTCTCTCTATATATATATATAATATTATATTTGTTCATATTTGGTTTTGAAGGACAAATTACTTGATAACAAATAATATGCGAACCTCAAATAAAGTAACATCATTAACAAATTCAAGGGTAATATAATGGAGGTTGGAAATGCACAAATAGTTTTACCCTATCCTCATATCAACCTAATTACCATGCAAACATCACACAATGGAAAGGAAATGCAAGATTCTTCTTTGCTTAGATCTTTCCTTGTCCATTTCACTTGGGTTTAGTGGATTTGGTGTTGAATACATGGTGGGCTCGACCTCAATGAACACATTGAAACCAAATGCACAATCCCATGACCAAATGCCTTCAATGCTAACCACACATATCGAACAAAAATACCATGAAAGATTTGAGTTATTCAATGTAGTTCGATTCTTAGTTGCAGAGGAAAAAGTCTCATATAATGAACAAAGGAACATTGAATCCAACCAATCCAAGCTTCCAAACATTCAGAGGTAGGAAAGGGCTAGGTGACCCCTAGTGCCATAAACATCCATGCAAACAATCTAGGGTGGAGCCAATACTTTGACCTCCAGACACCATTAGCAACTTGGTAGAGATTACTTAGACTGCGGTAGAAAATGGTCATCTAAGAATGCAACAAAGTATATCATTTCTAAATAATGCTTCAAGAAGCATCATGAAGACAGGGTCAATGACAACCACCATGATCAAGAAATAAGAGTCCTATTGCAATGTTTGTTCATAGAAAGGCCAATAATACATCATTCATCCTATTTTGTTTAATTGCAAAAAAAAAAATCATAAGACAACGATGATTGCAACATAGTACACAAAGTTGTATCATCAAATTGCACCATTTATGTCCTTAAAAAAAAAAAACTAAAAATCCACAACTATTCCACTGCATAATTTTTATGAAGAGATGGATTACCTATTCCAATTGCACGAAAAAAACTATATTATACAACTTAGTGATTATGAGATTATAAGAAAAAAAAAGTTCCAAGACTTTGATGATAGGAGACTCAAAATTCAAGGATAAATAAATTACTAAAAAATCTCATATTCACATGGTTTTTGAATATGGAGAAATAGATCTTGATTAGAATCTTTTGCACACACAATAGGAAATAGGTACTGTGAGAAATTAAATAGTTGAGAATAGTTGATATATCAAAGGACAAACACAATTAATTGTTGGTGGCCATTTTTTCAAGTATCCACGTGTAGGGAACAAGTAACTATGCACACAATCTATGGTGGTACCATTAATAACGGTCAATCTCATTATCCTATAGATTTTGTATATGGTGCACTCAAGAGCTATGGATTTATAGTTTCTCGAGGTATTACAAAGCTAGCATGTATCATTTACAATTACTATGCTTTAATAATACAATAGAACACAAATCTTGATGGAAGGATCTCTTAAAGTTTCTTGAGGTATTACAAAGCTAGCATGTATCATTTACAATTACTATGCTTTAATAATACAATAGAACACACAAATATTGATGGAAGGATCTCTTTGCTTGTTGAAAAAGATATTCATAGAACTTTGGTGTTGTTTATCTTCACAATGATTGTAAAAAAGAAATTTGCACACATTACATCTACTAAGTGCATCATCCTCACCAATATTGACATGGACCTTTATGCAAAACATACCACATACAATTTTTCTCAATCAACACCTCAACCTCTACCAAAGCAAATTCACACTAAAAAATCAACTAATGATATGATTTTGCTATTATAGTTTTTATTTTTATTTTCCTCCTCACTATATATTTGACAAAACTATAATAGTTTTTATGGACTCACAAGATTTTGCATAGGTATTCGGGGCACAACACATTATTATTGTTTGCTACATTTTTTAATTATTGATCTTCCTAAACTAAGAGGAAGTCTCTGATGATTTTAATCTAAAATAACAGGAACTTGTGTGACAAATAAAACCACACACCCCCAAGAGCATGAATCCACAAAGTGCACCTCCCATGAGGGTGCACACATAAAGAGATACCTTATTTTTTTATGAATAAATTTACACAATTAACCTTATGCATACAAGTACTTAATTAGGTAGAATTTAATATATTTTTATAATAGGGTAAACCATTGGCAAAATGATATATTTTAGTATAAAATGTAATTCACAAAGTAAAACTTTTTATTTATATTTTTCATTTTATTTATTTATTTATTTATGTTTTTCTATATTTCTATTTTAATTATTAATTATTAGTTAAAATATAATTAAAAATAATAATTTTTTATATAAATAAATACTTTATTTTTATTAAATTTATTCACAATAATATAAATTAATATAAATGATATAATACATCTTTGTATAATGTTAAATTTACTTTCCTTAACATTTACTTCAAAAATTTTCATTTTTTTTCTTAAACTAATTTTTACACCATTCTTCTTAAAAGTTTCATTCCTTGACGTTTCTACAACTTAATTTGCATATGACGTTTCTACACCTTCATTTGCATATTTAAAGGCTTAAATATATTTTCATATTTAAACACTTAAATATATTTGTATGAATCCAATCCCAGCTACTCATACGAAGTAACTACTACCCAATTTTCCCAATCCCGTTTTGGAATCAACCATCCAACCAAACCGAATGTATGAAAGGTCCCATTGTCCGTGGATTTCTTAATAATAGTGAAGAACGAACGACTTAAGATGATATTCTCGCAAAAAAGCCTTCCTTTCATCTCTAATCATTAACTATTGTATATTTCAAAACCTCTTAATTTCATCTCTAATCATATTTGGAGTTGATAATTCTACTCCCGCATTGATATTTATAAACAGTTATAACAAATCACTGTTAATTATTTTGAAGATTTTTTTCCAGAACGTAAAAATCGGTTGTTTTTTTTAATCTCTAGATTAAGAGGTTAATTGAAAGTAGTCTTAACATGATCACAAGGGATAATGGATTTTTTGCTAATATTATTTAGACTAAAACAGTGTTTTGGTCTTGGAGTTGTTGGGTTGTGACAACACATATCCTTGTCGTTAAATTCATTTGGAGGTTTCTCAAGTGTGTGGCTTTCTTTATGCATGGAAACACTTTAAATCCATTGAGACTTGTAAAAACATATATCCATTTGGTTGAGCGATAAAGAATACCATTGGCGTCATTTTTGTTCTTGGTTGCCATGAGATGTGTTTTTCATCTCATTTTCTATGTTGTGTGTGATGTTTTATATTTATCTATTTTTTGTCTATGTTCATGAATTCCATTTGCAGGCTTGAAGTCCAACAAGTGGTATCGTAATTGAGGTCACAGGAAGGTCTGTGAGAGCTAAGGAAAGATTGTCATTCGCACGTAGAAAAGGAGAGTCTGCTACAAGGGAAATGATGGTTTGGAACTATCTCTGTGAAGATGAAAAACCCTATGAGTTTGAAGGGTTAACAAGATATATCATATACGCTAATCATTCGTCTGTCATGCAATCTATTTTTAATTCCAACAATCTACAACGAAGAATTAAATATTGTCTCACCACACATAGCTCAATCGACTTGTGGCCATGCGCTAAAGCTCATCGTAATTAATTGTTGGTCGACTACGATCATGAAAGAGGTTGTGTCAACACACCTTACACATACATTCATTTGGGTTGAGGTTTCTCAAGCGTTAGGTTTTTTTATATGCTTGAATCTCTTAATAATATCTTGTTTAAATGAAGAATTTCATGAGGAGCTTCTTGATATTTGTATTCATTTCTCCATTAATTGGTTGAGCAATAAATATTGTCATTTCCTCATTTTTATTTGTATCTGTTCTGTGTGATGTTTTATATTTCTCTATTTTTTTTTTATTCGTGAATTTTGTTTACATGCTTGAAGTCCAATAAACAAAGATGAGGTGGGGTGAAGGTTTGTGAGAGTTGAGGGAAAATTGTCATTCACATGGAGAAAATGAGAATTTGTGTAGAGGAAAAACCCTATGAGTTCGAAAGGCTGTTGGACGCTTAAGAGAAATGTCGATAAGATGGTGGAGTTGGAAGCCATGGCAATTAGAGAAAGATTTCATCTTGCATATATTGCTTATGTATGCCAAGTTTTAGAAATTGGAGTATGCGCCTGAACTATTTGACGAAATGTCTCAACAAACTAATTGTGAACTGTTATGATGAGTTGTCACAAGAGGCAAAGACAGATCTAGCAGTGATGGTGGAAATTCATGCATGAAAGTGGAGTGTTGATGGGCTTACTCATATTTGAATCAATGATGAAAGTATTGAATGCAAAGTTTGATGTGGAGTTAATACTTTATTATATGTAAATGGACATATGGTTGTAAGACCTGGTTAGGAATGCATACCCAGAGTTTGAAATGTCACCAATGAAGTCTAGAAAACCTAGGGGATAGAAGGGAAGCATGTGACATTCCTAGATACATAGACTTGAGGGAGGTTTGGTTGGGTTTAGTCATGGGAAACCATAAGGGGGTGGGGGTACGGGGGTGGAGTTAGATCAACAATAATGGTTTTTAGGAACATGGTTCTGGAAGCGTGTGGTCTTAGAGATAATGGATAGCATGTAATGAAGACTTTACAAGGCGTTAGGATAGGCCATTGAAATTAAACTCGAAGTGGGGGGTGAAGGCTCACTTGGTTGGCTTGGATGAATTTGGTCAAGGGAACAAAGTTTTATGTCTCTATTGGTCATGGGAATTGCGATAAAAGATGTAGATTGTGGGATCCTACTATCCAAAAATCATCAATAGCAGAGATATGTATTATGGGAAGTAGTTCAAGATCACAAAGGGATATTTTTCTGCAAACTTAGAGAATAAATTATTGTATAGCCTAACGTAACTAGGAAAAGTACAAGATGTGAGATTCCTTTATGCTGAACCAAAATTTTCTTAAAAAGTGGGTATGATCATTGTGTTTATGGCGTATTCATTATCGTGGTGTTATGTTGATGATATGCTTGTTGCAAGCAAATCATGGTTGAGATGAACATATTAAAGGCTTAGTTGGCTAGGACTTTTGATAAAGGATGTAGGAGCATCAAAATGAATCTTGGGCATAGAAGTATACATAAATGGGAAAATTTGTAAGTTGTAGTTGTCACTAATGAGGTTCAATATCAACTTTGTGAAATCTATAAATATCTCTTTAGCTTACCATTGTAAGTTTTCTTCAAACTTATGTCCCAGTAGTAAGAAAGAAAAGATTATATGTCTCATGTACCTTATGCAAATGTAGTAGGAAGATTGATCATTGCCATGGAATGTTCAAATATTTCATATGCACTTGGTGTTGTCAATGAACACATGGAAAAACCAGGTAAAGAGAATAGAAATGAGTGCTTTGGTATCTAAGAAACATGATTATCACTTGAAATGATGCTTTGAATTCCCACTTTTGTTCCTCAATTTCTTTATCCCCAAGCAACAAAAAAACATGCCCGCACAAACACTTTGCATGGGATTTCATTGGTGTTTTCACAAATATAATTGTTGGTTATTGATGCAGGAGCATCGCTCACTCATCAAGCGAGCCAGCGCGTAGAGTAGAAAGAACAGCTGGACAACGCCAACACACATTTTGAAATGCTTTGGGATTGTTGCGTGCTCTTTCATGAAGCCATTCATAAAGAAGCGCACTTGTATTGTATTATAGATAGGAAGGCATTTATTAGTTTTAATGTTGTTAGATAGGAATTGATTGTAGATTTGATAGTTGTAGAATTCGAGAGGGAAACGGGATATAGACACCCTCCTTTGTACATTGTAACATTATTCAGGGATCATCAAACATTCTGAAGAGAAGAGCAGAGCAGAGAACTTGTGGAGAGCCCTCATATACAGATTGGATTAATAGGAAGAGCTTTTGATTCAATTCATGACTGGTGTTGTTTTCTCTTCAGCAGTTAGTCTGAGCACCAGAAGACCGTGATTGCGGTGGTGGTGAGTGCACATGACCTGAAAGGACTAAACACTTACGAGTTGTTGGAGGTCAAGCGCAGGAATCGCATGAAATGTCTCTGAAGGAGTCAGAGGAATTAAGCTCCGGAGGGATAGCTCCGTTGAGAATACAATGGGAACAGACCAAGGGGAAACCTTGAACAGGAAGGAGCTTCAACGCAGAAGAAATCCTCAAAGAGGGGAATAGATGGACAGGATTTGCAGGCAGATCCGCGAGATCCCGTGAACCGTCAGATCTGGGGAAAACAGCTAGGGAATTAACCCTGGAGTGCAGGAGGACCAAAGCCCATCGGGGTTTGTCATTCGGTGTTTGACGAGGTGTGAGTTTTACTCTTTGAAATCGCGAGTTGCGATTTCCCGATTTTATCAGAGCCGTCGATTGTGACAAGACAGGTGGCGTGAGATCCCGAGAGATCGGGATTCGGCACTCGAAACTTCCCACTGCAAATGAATTGTGAACAGCAGAATCGCGATCACGCGATCCCTGATATACGGAGGGAGACGTGACGTGACAGGAGGATAGCACACGTGCATCGGAGTTCGGAGTTCGGGGTTTTGTGGGGGGAGTGAATCACAACATCACATTTGGCGATTTCCCGATAGGGAAATCCCCGAAGGAAGTGGAACGTTGACCCTTTGACTCATCGGGGTTCGGGATTTTATTCGCACAGGAGCGTATCAGCAAGTTTCGCGAAGCCGCGAAACCCGATTTCCCGAGAAGCACAGGGGAGATCGTCGAAGGAGTTACTGTGGGTATTAAGAACTCCGGAGAGGAGTTGGAAGAGCCTTTGACTCTTCGGGCCTATGTGAAAGAAGGTCCTGGAGGGAAGTGGACGAGTCCAGGGTGACGTCTACACCAGAGTGGTATCAGAGCTGGAGAAGAGTTCTCTTTGTTCCGGTAGCAGAGAGAAGCGGATTACACCATGCAGCCTAGAAGAGAAATGCAGTCACCTGATCGAGAAGACAGGGACGCTCGAAGAAGAGGTAGACGGGCAGGGAATCCAGAAATAGAGTGCCAGATGTGAGATCTCCGAGCAAGGCTTGAGGAGATGGAGACAGCGCAGAGACGTGGAGTCGGCGCTGGAGAGTTCAGTGATTCTGAGGTGGAAGAGGAAGATGGGCATGATGCAGAAGAAGTCACAGCAGAAGATGCCACAACAGATCAGTTGATCAAGGCCATCGCTAGGATGAGCTCAAAGACCAAAATTGACATCCCTGTCTATGAAGGGAATCTAGATGCAGAAGAGTTGTTGGATTGGATCTGAGCACTTGATACCTACTTCGATTATGAGGATATCGAAGAGGAAAAAAAGGTAAGGCATGCGGTTACAAAATTGAAAGGACATGCAGCCTTATGGTGGGATGAGTTGCAGGCTGATAGGTGTTGCAAAGGAAACCAGAAAATCAAGAGCTGGGACAGGATGATCGCGAAGATGAAAGCGAAATTCATCCCGAGAGATTACCAGATCACACTATTCAGGCGAATGCAGAACCTGAGACAGAAGTTGATGACGGTGAAGGAATACACCGAAGAGTTCTACAGACTCAACATCAGAGCAGGTCATCGGGAGAGTGATGACGAGAAGGTGGCAAGATACCTAAATGGCTTAAGGTATGACATTCAGGATAAGTTAAGCATGCTAACCATCAGGACGGTGGAAGACACTTACCAATTGGCTCTGAAAGCTGAGGAGAAGTTGAGCCGCAGGCAAGGTCAGCTAGCGCGAGGCAAGAATCAGCCCAAGAGCAAGATAGTTTCCCAAGAACGAACTCAGAAGCCCAAGGAGTAATGGCAGAAGCCTCAGGGTAAGATGGAAAGGGGCGAAACTTCACAACCGAGGCAGCAATATGCTGAGTCGAGGAGACAGCATACAGAATAGGGTGGCGGATACACTGACGTGAATGCCTTTCCTCGTACTCGAGGTCGAGGTAGAGGAAGAGGAGGAATCATCACATGATTTACATGTGGAAAGGACGGACATAAAGTCGTTGACTGTCCAGACAGGAAAATGGACAGAAGTGAAGCTCACCTCATTGAAGTGCAGAAGCATGATGCTGAGAACGAATATGCAGACAACGGAAGATAGATAGGAATGCATAAAATCCTTTTGACCCCTGAAAAAGAGGTGGAGAGCTCAGTGCAGAGGAGCAGATTGTTCAGAATGGCTTGTATAGCCAAGGACAGGAAATGCAAGGTCATAGTTGACAGTGGGAGCACTGATAATCTAGTTTCGACCGAGATGGTGGAAAAGTTGGAGCTGGAAACAACTAAGCACCTGAGTCCATATAAGGTCTCGTGGCTACAGAAAGGACACCGGGTAAGTGTCACTAAACAATGCTTAGTTAAATTCAAGATAGGGAATTACCATGATGAGATTCTGTGTGATGTTATTCCCATGGATGTATGTCATATATTGTTGGGTAGACCATGGAAGTATGACCGAAATGTAGTTCATGACAGAAGGATGAACACATACACCTTGGAAAAGGATGGGAGAATCCATAGATTGCTTCCGATAAAGGATAAATAAGCGAAGCCAGAAGTAAACAACACGATACTTCTCATGAGTGGGAAGGAACTTCTCACAGAGATGGAGAAGAATGAAGATCCACAATTCTTTGTTTTCAGGAAACCGAGAATTGTCCTGACAAGCACAAGAGTGGACGACTTGCTGGATGACATTCAGGAACTGTTGGGAGAGTTCGTTGATATCATTGTGGACGAACTACCTCGTTCGTTGCCACCAATGAGGAGTGTGAGTCACCATATTGACCTCATACCAGGAGCAAGTTTGCTGAATAAGGTAGCATACAGATTGACACCTCAGGAGAATGAGGAGGTCAAAAGGCAGGTACAGGATCTACTGGATAAAGGACTGGTGAGGGAGAGTCTGAGTCCATGTGTTGTTCCGACAGTACTGAGTCCGAAGAAGGATGGAGGCTGGAGGATGTGTACAGACTCCAGAGCGATAAATAAAATTACCATCAGGTACAGATTTCCACTGCCAAGAATGGATGACTTGATGGATTGCCTGAGTGGGGAAAATTATTTTTCAAAGATTGATCTCAAGAGCGGATATCATCAGATTCGCATGAGAGAGGGAGATGAATGGAATACAGCATTCAAAACAAACGAGGGTTTGTACGAATGGCTGGTCATGCCGTTTGGTTTGACAAACACGCCGAGCACATTCATGAGGTTGATGAATGAAGTCCTGAGGGAATTCATTGGCAAATTTGTGGTCGTGTATCTGGATGACATATTGATTTTCAGTAAGACCAAGGCTGAACATTTGAAGAATTTGGCCATTGTGATGGGAAGACTGCAGCGGGAGAAACTGTTGATCAACATGAAGAAATGTTCATTCATGGAAACAGAGCTCATTTATTTGAGTTTTGTAATTTCGGCGAATGAGTTGAAAATGGATCCTGAGAAGGTAGAAGTGATAAATAATTGGCCATCACCGAGAAATGTTTTCGAGGTGAGGAGTTTCCATGGACTGGCTAGTTTCTACAGGAAGTTCATCAGGAATTTTAGTGGAATTAGCGCAGCAATGATGGACACATTGAAGAAGCAGCATAAAGTTTTTCATTGGACAGCAGAGGCTGAGAAAAGATTCAATCTGTTGAAGCGGAAGATTACAGAGCAACCAATTCTGGTGTTGCCTAACTTTCAAAAGACATTTCAGGTGATATGTGATGCCAGTGGATATGCTTTTGGAGGGGTCTTGAGTCAGGATGACAGACCTGTGGCATATTTTAGCGAGAAACTGGATGATGCAAAGTTGAAATACTCCACATATGATAAAGAGTTTTATGCCATCATACAGGCATTGAAGAAGTGGAGGCACTACTTGATACCCAAGGAATTTGTTCTGTACAGTGATAATCATGCATTGCAGTTTGTAAGTCAACAAGAGAAGTTGAACCAGAAGCATGCGAAATGGGTAGAGTACATGCAAAATTTCACATTTGTTATTAAACACATTTCAGGAACTGCTAACAAAGTGGTTGATGCTTTGAGCAGGAAATGTTTGTTGTTGCAGGAGTTCAGAGTCAAGACCATGGGTTTTGAAAACCTGAAAGACATGTATGCAGGTGATGCAGAATTTGCAGAGGCATACGAAGAAGCCGAGAACCCAGTTCTCAGAGATCGGAGTCCTTGGATAGACTACCTGATCCAGGAAGGATTGTTGTTTAAAGGCAATCAACTATGCATTCCAAATTGCTCCATGAGGGAGAATTTGGTGAAGGAAAAGCACAGTGGAGGCTTAGCAGGTCATTTTGGACATGACAAAACATTCGCCAAGCTGAGCGAATCGTATTTTTGGCCAGGCATGAGAGCCGATGTTAAGAGGTTTGTTGACAGGTGCAGAATTTGTCAACACGCGAAGGGACGAAAGCAGAACACAAGGTTATATCAGCCATTGCCCATACCTGAGAGGCCATGGGAGGCGATCAGCATGGACTTTGTGTTGGGATTGTCGAGGACGCAAAGAGGAGTTGATTCCATCTTTGTGGTGGTAGACAAGTTTTCGAAGATGGCACATTTTATCCTGTGTCAAAAGACCAGCGATGCGACCCACATCGCGAATTTGTTTTTCAAAGAAATCGTCAGATTGCATGGATTGCCGAGAAGCATAGTCTCGGATCGGGATACCAAATTCATAGGTCATTTTTGGAGGACGCTATGGAAAAAGCTGGGAACTAATTTGGCATTTAGTTCGGCTTATCATCCGCAGACGGATGGCCAAATAGAGGTGGTGAATAGAAGTCTGGGGGATTTATTGAGAAGCTTGGTGACAGAGCACCACAGCAGTTGGGACCAGATACTGCCACAAGCAGAATTCACGTACAATGATTCTGTGAATCGGAGTACCGGGAAGAGTCCGTTCCAGATTTTGTATGGAACACAGCCGAGGGGCGTTTCTGAGCTCAGGGAGTCAGGACAAGCTGAAACTAGCAGCGTGAGCACTGAAGAATTCACTGAAGCAATGGAGGAACTTCACACGAAGGTGAAGCAGCGTCTGCAGAAATCAAATCAAGAGTATAAGCGCAGAGCCGATCAATGGAAGAGACAACTTCAGTTTGAAGTTGGGGACATGGTTCTGTCGCACTTAAGAAAAGAGAGGTTCCCGAGGGGAACATATAACAAGCTCAAGATGAAGAAGATTGGGCCATGCAAAGTCCTAAAGAAATTCGGGGAGAATGCATATGAGCTTGAGTTGCCAGAGGGCATCAGAATATCTCCGATTTTTAACATTTCAGACCTATACCCATATAGGGCTGGAGAAGCAGAAGATGGAACTAAGGAAACAGTGATCCAGTGGCAAAAACAATTACCAGTTGCACAGAAGCCGCAGATGGAGTGCATACTGGACAGACGAGTGGGAAGAAAGACCAGGCGAAAGCAGTATTTTGAATACCTGGTGAAGTGGAGGAAACACCCAGTGGAGGATGCCAGCTGGGAAAGCGAAGCAGTAATACAGAAGCATGGACACATCATGCAGGAGCTCATGGACAGGAGTCCATGGAGATTTTTGAGCCGAGGAGTATGATGCAGGAGCATCGCTCACTCATCAAGCGAGCCAACGTGTAGAGTAGAAAGAACAGCTGGACAGCGCCAGCACACATTTTGAAATTCTTTGGGATTGTTGCGCGCTCTTTCATGAAGCCATTCATAAAGAAGCACACTTGTATTGTATTGTAGATAGGAAGGCATTTATTAGTTTTAATGTTGTTAGATAGGAATTGATTGTAGATTTGATAGTTGTAGAATTCGAGAGGGAAACAGGATATAGACAACCTCCTTTGTACATTGTAACATTATTCAGGGATCATCAAGCATTCTGAAGAGAAGAGAAGAGCAGAGAACTTGTGGAGAGCCCTCATATACAGATTGGATTAATAGGAAGAGCTTTTGATTCAATTCGTGACTGGTGTTGTTTTCTCTGTGTATGTGCTTATGTGTCTGTGAATGTTT
>CBVK0102398146.1:0-16328 GCA_900067695.1 Picea abies
CACAACATTTATCCTGGGAAACCCTCTAGGGGAAGAAAACCCAACAAAAACTTCCTTATCATAAATTGCCAATACAATGTTCAAGAGATGACTCAAACCAATACAGATAGTCCTCTCCAAGAGATGTGCCACTCTTCTCCCTCTCTCCAACTGGTAACTGTAGCTTGCCTCATAAGAGAATGAGAAAGTGAGTTGTGTGATAAAGTGAGGCGCTAGCCTCTCTATATACACAAGATTGGCACGTGTGAAAGGGTTTCACTAGCAGGGCTGACCTCTCACTCTAGGTGGGTAAACCCACCTTTAATTTAATTATGGGTCTCAATAATAACTGCTGGGGCTGACTTCTTATTCTGCCTATTAAATTTGTCCGATGACCAATCCGCAAAAGGGGATTTGGTCCTAATACAATTACCGACATGATTAATCCACAATGGGGATTAATCCAATGAATAAAATAACAACAATAATAAGAATACTCTTCACAGTTACATTATTTCAACAATTATTCTATGATAAGAATAGGATTTAAATCATAAGGCAATAATTATCAGATCTAAAATTCAAAAAATTCAACATGGTATTAGAGCTAGTTAAAAACTTTAAGTGCCAGATCTAGTATAAGTATTTTATGAAGCTAGTTAAAAGCTTTCAATGCCAGATCTATAGATCTACTTTAGATATTTTAGTTTTTTTAATTGTATAGTCATGGTATAGAATGACCAATTCACACAAAGCGATTGCATTCCCTTTGGCCGCAATTTTCCTAATTTTAGGGCCCGACCACCTTAAGGATTTTTCTACATAGTGCGACCATCTCTTTTGGTCACTCTCTATTTCTATGCAAGTTGTGACCGATCACACTTTGATAACTAACAAAGCTACTATAGACTCTGTAGTAGTGATTGGTTTTCAAGAGGGAGGTCTATATAGATTCTTGGGATGACCAACCTAGGAGTTGGTACATGAAAACATCAGTTTGTGTGAGTTATGGCATCGAATATTTGTACACTTACATTATAGGGATTTACCAACAATGAAGAGGATGGTCACAAGACTTCCATATCTTTAGGTAGAGAATGATGGAATTTGCAAGGGATGTGCACTTGGAAAGAATGCTAAGGGATATTTTCCAAGCAGTGACAATAGGTCCAAGGGGATCTTGGATCTAGTACACTCATATGTATGTGGACCTATGACAGTTGCATATTTGGGTGGATTTGTGTACTATGTGATATTCATTGATGATTTCTCCCAGAAGACATGGATATTCTTCATGAAGACAAAGGATGAGGTCTTCAACAGATTATAAGAGTTAAAGTCTCAAGTAGAGAACCTAGTAGGGAAGAACTTAAAGGTGTTTAGGTTATATAATGGAGGAGAGTACACTTCCAGGGACTTAAGTGATTTCTGCAAGGAGGCAGAGATCAAGAGGGAGTTGATTGTTCCTTACAACCAACAACAGAACGCGGTTGCAGAGAGGAATAACAAGTACATTGTAGAGGATTCCAAAGCCATGATTCATGATTAAGATTCAGTCATGTTCTTATGGGGAGAGGAATCTGGTATACCAGTGTACATCTAGAATAGAATTCCTCACTAGACTTGGGGGACAAGACTCCTGAGGAGGATTTCACAAGTGTGAAACTAAAGGTCAATCATTTGAGGATATTTGGTTTTCCAGTATACATCATGTGCCCAAGGAGAAAAGGATGAAGTTGGAGCCTTCTGGGAAGAAAGGGACGTTTTTTGGATAAAGAGAGACATCAAAGGCTCACATAATCTACATTTCATGACAACGTAAGATAGAGGTCATTCAGGATGTCACCTTGGATGAAGACACAACCTTCAGGATGTCCAAAGACTCTCACATGGAGATCGATAGTGAGGAGTAGGAAGATATGAAGGATGTGTGTTCAGGCCCCTCTATTTTAGTTTATTATCCCTCAGAATATTAGGAGAAGTCATCAAATCCAATTAAACCAGTCGACCCACCTAGATTCATTGTTCCACAGACTAGGAAGAGGCCAGTTTGGCTTCGTGATACATTGCAAGATGTAGAGAGGCATGCAACTCCCTCTGGTACTTTCAGGAAAAGTAGATGACCTCATAAATTCTCAATTTATATGGAATTGATGAGTCACATCATTGATTCTGAACCTTCCAGTTATGAGGATGTAGTAGGCCAACAAGTTTGGAGAGATGCCATGTTAAGAAACAAATATCAAAATACCATAAAAACCTCAGAATAAGTACTCAATGCCTTGACAAAGAGAGAAATTCATATAATAAGCCTCTTCGAGGGGGAAACCTATGTATACATTATATGAATTCACAAATAAAGACGATTCCAAATGAAAAGGTCTCCTTGGTATATATAGTAGACTAGGAGGTACAATTACAACTAATCGACCCAAGCGAACATAAATAAAATAAAAATACTAATGTAATATGTCCAAATTAAGGGGTGATGTGTCGTGATTTAGACATTAGCATGCCCCTCCCCTTCAGACAAGTTCTGTCTTGAACACTTGATTAGTTCTAGATTCTTATGTATAAAAGACTCATCTTCCCATGTGGAATATTCAGTAGGTAGTTTCTTCCACTTAATGAGATACTGTAAAATTGATCTATTCCTCAGCTGGGGAATTCTTGTGTCAGTGATATCTTCAGGCTCCAATATGATTTTTTCTTCCTTGTCAATTTCTGGAGATATAGTTTTAACTAGGATATTGTCACCTATAACCTTCTTTAAACATGAAACTTGGAAAACTAGGTGTACTCACGAAGATGCACGAAGATCCAATTTGTATTCCATAGTACCAATATTTTGAAACACCTTATAAGGGATATATTACTTTGGTGATAATTTATTATCCTTATTATCTTTCTTGAGGGACATTTGTTTGTATGGTTGCATTCTTAAAAATACCCAATAACCTACTTCAAAACTTCTTTCACTATGATGTTGATCTTCTTGTTGTTTCATGTGATTATGTGCCATGGTCAAGTTGACTTTTAAGAGTTGGCGAACTTGTTGTTGATGCTCGATGTGATATTCCACTTCTTGAACCTTAGATTTTTATTTTAGATAAGAAGTGATGGACGATGGGTGATATCCATAAAGTTCCATAAATGGTGTCATTTTTGTTGTAGTATGAAAGGAAGTGTTATACCACCATTCTTCCAAGGGTAACCACTTGAACCATTGTGTTTGTTTATCAGAGACAAAAAAACAAAGGTATCCTTCTAAAAAAAAATTCACTATATTAGTTTGTCCATCAAATTGAGGATGATAAGATGAGCTATGATTCAATTGAGTACCCAAACAAGAAAACAATTTTTTCCAAAAATTTCTAATGAAGATGGGATCTCTGTCACTTACAATAATATTTGGGCTTCCATGTAGTTTTTGAACTGTCTCCATGAATGTGGTAGCAAATGTACTGGATTTGAAAGGATTAGAGAGTGCACAAAAGTGTGTGTACATGGTAAGTATATCAACAATCACCATGATGACACTCTTTCCTTTAGACTTCGGTAACCTTGTGATGAAATCCATGGAAACCTCCTCCCAACGCTAACATGGAATGGATAATGGTTGTAAAATACCTGGGGTCTTAATTGTTTCAACCTTATTTTGTTGGCAAAACAAACCTTCTGCCACCAAACTTTGAACATCAGTTTTAATCCCATCCATAAAAAATTCCCTCTTGACCCTGTGATAGGTTTTAAAAAATCCTGAGTGCCCTCCTACCAGAGAGATGTGCAATTCCAAAAGTACCTTTTGTTTGAGTTTGGAGTTATTACATAAATATAAGTGATCTTTGTACCATAGTGAATCATTTTTCCATGTAAATGTATCAAATGCACTGGAATCCTACTGCAACCTTTGAATGAAAGTCCACACTTATTTTTCATTCTTCCATTCATCCCTTGCTTCTATTTTCCAATCAGGTTGGATGATAGAGATAACACAAAGAAATTCCTCAACTTATTCATCCTTTCTTGAGAGTGCATCTACCACAACATTTTTCTTCTTTTTTTTGTAAATGATTTCAAAGTCACAACCCAAGATCTTGGTCACTCATTTATGTTTCTCTTATGAATATAGTCTTTGTTCCAAGAAGTATTTAAGACTGTCATGATCTATTTTGACCATGAAGTGCCTACCTATTAATTAATGGTGTCATTGCTTCAATGGATGTAGTATTGCCATCATTTCCTTCTCATAAAAGGGTTTGTGTAAGTACTTTCCATTGAGTGTCCGACTTTCAAAAGAAATGGGGCCTTCCTTCTTGCATTAGAACAACACCAATGCCATTTTCTGAGGCATCACATTCCACAATAAAGGTTTTTGTGAATTATGGTGTGGTCAAGACATGAGCTTTGCACATTGCCTCTTAAAGTTGTTCAAAATATTTAATTTCCTCTGGAGTCCATAAAAATGCATCCTTCTTACTTAATTCATTTAAAGGTGTTTCTATTATTTCATAGTTCTGAATAAACTTGTAGTAGTAACTTGTCAAACCCAAAAATCCTCTAAGATTCTTCAATGTTTTTGGAATTATCTAGCCCGTCATGGATTTAATCTTGTTACTGTCTACCTTGACACCTTCATTAGATACAATATGACCCAAATAATCTACCTCATTCACCCCAAAGAAACATTTGTATGGTTTGGCATATAGTTGTTTCTCCTTTAGTAGTTGTAGCACCCTGTCAACATGTCGAACATGATCTTCCCAAGACTTGTTATAAATTAGTATATCATCAAAAAACCAAAGAAACATTTGTATGGTTTGGCATATAGTTGTTTCTCCTTTAGTAGTTATAACACCCTGTCAACATGTCGAACATGATCTTCCCAAGACTTGTTATAAATTAGTATATCATCAAAAAATACTAACACAAATTTTTGAAGGAAGGGCTTGAAAATGGAATTCATCAACCCTTGGAATGTGGAAGGTGCATTAGTAATCCCAAAAGACATGACCAAAATTTCATAATGGCCTTCATGAGTTCTAAATGTTGTTTTTGGGATATCTTCTTCCTTCATTTTAATCTGATGGTACCCTGAACAAAGATACAACTTTGTGAAGTAGATTCCTCCATGTATCTCATCTAACAATTCATCAATGATGGGAATGAGAAACTTATCTTTAATGGTGATCTTGTTGAGATCTCTATAATCTAGACACATACGCTATGAACCCTCTTTCTTGAGTAGCATTACCACCGGTGCAGAGTAATAATTTTGGTTGTGTCTAATAATTCCATCCTCTAACATTTCTTCAACCATATGCTCAATTTCCCTCTTCTGGGCATAAGGGTATCCATAAGGCCTGATGTTAGGAGGAATACTCCCGAGAATTAAGTGAATATCATGATCACGATTTCAAGTGGGTGGAATACCTATGGGAATATATTCAAATACTTTGGAATTCTTATCAATGATCCCTTGGAGATCTAGGGGAATATATGGATTATATGTTTGAACATATAGTGAGGATAGTTGTATAATTACACCCTGATGCTTTTTTTTCAATAATTTTGTCATGCCATTAGAGCTTACCACTTTACTGGGTTTCTCTATGACACCCCTTAACTAAAATTCCTTTACTTCCAAATAAAATTTCATGAAAATTTATTTAAAATTAAAATCCATTGTTCCCAATGATTGTAACCATTAGACCCATAATATGACATCAACACCACCCATGGGTATATAAATAATTGGAACATTCATTACATATTCCCCCGTAGTAATATTGATATTATGGCATTTTCCTGAGTAATTGATAGTTCCTCCATTTGAAATCATTACTTGAAACTCTGGCATTGGATATATAAAGAAATTGAGATCTTTGGCTAATTTACAATGATTGAAATTATGAGTACTACCAGATTCAATTAGCACTGTTATCTTTTTCTTTTTGACATATCCTTTGATCTTGAGGGTTTGAGGAGTGCTAATTCCAACCAATGCATGACATGATAAGGTGGGATTCATCTCTTCAGCAGAAATATCTTCTTCATCTTCATATTGATATGGTTCGTGTTCTTGTTCTTCTTCCTCTTCACAATCTATGTAGAATAATTTCTTCTCTTCTTCTTCCTCTTCACAATCTATGTAGAATAATTTCTTCTCACCACACTTATGTCCCTTATTATACTTGATGTCACAATTAAAGCATAATTTTTTTTATTTTCTTTCCTCCAACTATTCAGGTTTCAACCTTGTAGGTTGAGGTTGTTTAGAAGAAGAAACATTATTCTCTCGATAGATGTTAGGGGTGGTCCTTCTAGTAGCCATAGACATACTTTTACTTTCAACATTTCTCTCCACCCTAAACACTTTCTCCAATTATTTGGGTTCCCAAAGGTGAACCTCATGTTGAATGTTATCCTCTAAATTTCCTATGAAGACATCAATTAGGTGATCATCTGGAATATGTGTTACCTTTATATTCAATCTTTTGAAGTTCTCAATGTTCTTCGCAACTAATCCCTTTTTCTTTAGATTAATGAATTGGATGAAGAAGGTATTGCTCCTTGTATCCTCATAGCATGCTATCATTTCTTCTGTGAAAAATTTCCAAGTGACAAGTGATTTGCAAGAACAAATCCATCAATACCACACAAACTAATTAGTTTCTAAATATAAGGATGAAATTTGTACCTTTTGTGTGTGTGGCACATCATTTAGATCAAAGAACCGTTCCATATGGAGTATCCATGTGATTGGATCCTTTCCATAAAACTTCCTCATATCTATCTTAGGAAAGTGGTTGGTCTTCAACCCAAAGATGGAGTTTCTCTAGTCTTGATTCATCTTCCTTATGTCCTCATCATGAATTTCATGAGATACATTGTCACTTTTAGGTGGCCTCTTTATTAACAACTTTTTCAACCCTTCCATGATCTCCCCTTTTAAGCCATCCATCTTAGTATCCATAATCACTTCTAGCTTATCTTCAGTTGAATCCATCATCCTTTGTAGTCCATCTTTTGTTACTGCCTTCTTTTATAAATCATATATTCCATTTCACATTTATTCACCTTCATCAAGAGTCCAAGTATGATTTTATGAGGGCTTATTTGGTGTATAAGTACCCATTTTTGGTGGCATGTTAGCCAAGTATCACTGCAAGGTAGGAATTCCTATTTGGATTAGGCATAGGTCCTCATAGAAAAGGGAGTGTCAATTGATATATCTCTCTAATACACATGCAGAGTCCAACAATAGTACTCAACCCAATATCTCAAGGAACTAACTAAGGAGGCTTTACCATTCCCTTAGTCATACTATCTGACTACCCATGTACTAGAGAGTGATCTCCCCGAGTCTTTTTCTCGGTGTACTATAGAAAAAAGATGACCAAATGGTTTACTCAGTTGGTATCATGATTCTAGGGGGTCTCCTAATATATGCTAGGTATGTGGGATCTCAAATCTGTATTATTTTTTTCTAATGAACAACCATTCAAAAGGGGCCTTTCGGTAACTCTAGGAACATGGAAGAACCACACTGTCCCTGGGTTGTAGTGCTGACAAGTAACAATAACTCCTACATTTAGAGACACTGAAATATTTCTATACCTAAAATTAGCTAATATTCTACCAATTTTATGTGACTCCTTTTATCCCACTTTATTCCACTTTTTGAATCACCCCAATTGGATCTTCTAGTGCAAATATATGCAAATTTCCTAAAAACAAAACACACCTCTTAAAACCCTGATTTGGAGACTATTCTGCTAGCCAACCTTTCTTCTTATGTAGCTCTACAATTTCGACCCTTCTGAGTCAAAAATTTCTTCCTGAGGTAGCCTGATGTGTCTTCTTTCCAACCCCACATGTTATACCAATATTGGATTCTCCAAAAAAAATTTATGATAACTTTCTTGAGATGTGTTGATTTGTTTTCCTTTCAGGAGAGTGAACTTGTACGGACTTCCACGTGTCACTTTCCTCACTTACGAACTTGAAATTGGTACCAGTAAAAATTAGGTATATACCCTAACCAATGGAACATTTCTCACTCAATTTGGAGCTCTGTAGCTTCATATATAACATTTTCCCCAAGAACGCTTGTTTTAGACTAAAATATGGACTAGCTAAAAACCCTAATTTATTTAGAGAATAACTTTCAGAGTATAGTGAATCAAGGCCTAAAATGTGTACATAATATACTTCATTATTCCTCCTTTTTACTTTAAAAATGTAAGAACCTGAAACCAAGCCGAAAAAAAATTGGGAGTGAAAATTCCAAGAAGACATGTTTCAGACTAGTTTCAGGACTAGTCCAAAACCCTAACTTCAACATAATGTATATCCAAAAATATAACAAACCAAGATATGAAATTTGGACCCAAGTTATCAATATATGTCACCTATACACCATAGAAATTCCAAATCTTGAAACCTTTTAGAAAAAAATTGTAACGAAAATTCCAAGAAGACTTGTTTTGAAGAAGCCAGTCCCGAGGATTGTCTAGCTCTAATACCAAATGTTAAGAACCAAATATCAAAATAGAATAAAAAACTCAGAATGAGTACTCAACTCTTTTAAAAAGAGATAAATTCAGATAATAAGCCTCTTCGAGGGGGAGACCTCCTTATATAGCATATGAATTCACAAATACAAGATGATTCCAAATGAAAAGGTCTCATTGGTATATATAGGAGACTAGGAGGTACAATTACAACTAATGGACCTAAGATGACATAAATAAAATAACAACACTAGTGTAATATTCCCAAATTAAGGGTAATGTGCCACGATTTAGGGCTTAACATGCCATGATGGATGAATATCAAATCATCATGAAGAATGATTTGTGGGAGATTATGCCAAGACTTGAGGGGAAGTCATTGGTGACTTCCAAGTGGATCTACAAGATCAAGCATGAAACATATGTAAGAGTCAAAAAGAACAAAGTGAGGTTTGTGGAAAGAGGCCAAAAAGAGGGAGTGGAACATGAGGAGACATTTTCTCCATTTTCCAAGGACACTTCCATCAAAACCATTATTTCCATTGCAACAATCATGGATTGGATATTACACCATATGGATTTAAATATTTCATTCCTCAATGGTGTGATTGAGGAGGAAGTGTACATAAAACAAACTCATGGATTTGAGGTACATGGGAGGGAGTCTCATGTTTGCAGTTGAAGAAGGCCTTGTACAGACTCAAGCAGGCACCCAAGGCATGGTACTCCAGGATTGATGGATACTTTATGAGCTTGATATTAACCAAGAGTGAAGAAGATCACAACCATTACTACGGGTAAATGGACCAGGCATAATCTTTCTCCCGGCGAGGAGTGGATAGACTAGAGGTGCTCTCACATTTCTTGCTCCAGGATGGAGTGATACATATTAATTAGACGTGCATGTGAGGAAATAATCATCAACATAAATATAATATATTTATATTATAATGTATAAATATATAAATAATTAATAATAATTTAATTAATGAAAAGAAAATAATGGAAAAGACATGTCCATTAATGAAAGGGAACTTCTCCCAAGTATATATATCGAGGCCCTCAATTGTAATACAATAATCTCATATGATATTTACTTCCAATAACCTCTCATGAATTTCATTAAGTCTTATTGATATTTTCAGTGTGTAATTATTCTATGATAACAATAGCATTTAAATCATAAGGAAATAATTATTAGATCTAAAAATTAGAAAATTCAACATGAATTACACTCATATCGCACAATGGATGTTCTTATTTTTAGAAATAATATAATAGGATTAAGTATTCATTATTTGGGAAGAAATGAAGAAGGAAATCCAGACCTTTGTGACTGAATGTGACTTACCAATGGCATACAGTGGAAAAAATAAATATTTTAGGAGTCTTAAAACCCTTACCCATGCTTGCAACTATGTGTCTTGACATTTCTGCATATTTCAATGTGAGGTTAACAAAATTCAATAAACAAATAAGTGATAATGGTAGATGTTGTTCACCTTTCCAAACACACTCACTTAATTTATTTGCAACATCTATTCAAGAAATCCATAGTAGCATAGGTTTTCATGGACAATATATTTAAATTGCATGGCATGACTAAATCCATTGTGATTGATTGTGATCCCACCTTCACCAACAACTTCTATCAAGAGTTGGTTTGGATTCAAGGTGCCTTTTAATCCCTCAAAAACAAGTTTTGGGCAAAACTTGGCACCCCACCTTAATTTTATCAAGGTATTCTTCCTTCTTTTGGACAACACATTGGCCTTGGTTCCTTGTTTCCTTGGTACATTTATTATTTCTTTTAGATGGTCAAGCTATATTATCCTTCATTTTTCACTTGATTGGTTTTGACTTACTTATTTTCTTAGGATATTTTCCTCATTGAGTCTTTGTTTCTTTCCTTCATAAACTTTTCCCTTCCTTAATATCCTTTGTTTGAACTCTATTCATCCCTGATTTCTAGATTAGAAATGATTCTCAAATCATCCCCCTTTTTCACTTACATTAATTCATTCATTCCTCCATTTGTAAATCAGTCCATCCTTTCACCTCTTCTTTTCTTTGAATTTTCCTTCAATTATGATTCAAACATTTATTTTCCTTGACTTTTTTATAATACCAATTTGATAATCGATATTTATTTCCAAATTGGAGCCTTCATCCACTAACTTTGGTGTGGAGGGGTATCGATTCCATGATCAGGCCCAATGCCTAAATTGATTTCTCCTTAATCTCCTCAAACTCTTCAATTTCCCCCCTTTTCATTTGAGCTTTTTCTTTTTTTTAACTTTGTTTGAATGTCTCTTCCTTCCTTTCACATTTTTCTTGCTTTCAAACTTTTATTTCTCTTTTTGAAATTTGACCAAGTCAAAACATTTACTAAAGCCTGATTTTTCAATTGGCCCCAACATCTAAGTCGGGCCTCCTTTTCACTTATTTTTTGTTTCGTTACTTTCATTTTGAAATCAACCTTGATTCCAAATCGATCCTTCTAGTCACTAAAGTGATATAAACTAGGCTTCATTCTGTGACTGGACTTGACTTCAAAATCAATCCTTCCCTTTACAAAAGTAGCGAGGCAGGGTCTTGATTTCTTAATCAACCTCAATTTTGAATTGGCCTCCTCCATGTGAACCTATGAGTAAATTTATGATTGGGACCAACATCAAAATTAGGCTTGAATTTATCTAAAGGTAGAAATAAGGGGTCTTGATTTTAGAATTGACCTCGACTATCAAATTGAGCTTCCCTATTCTAACTTGTGTGCAATCGGGTCCCAATTTTGAGATCTGTCCTGATCCTCAAATTGGGACTCCTAACTTCTAGCTAATGTCTAATTTAAACCTTAATCTAAAACTTATCAAAATGTCCCAAAAAGTTATAACCTGGTTTAACTCAATATGTCTAAAAGAATTTTTGTTCGATGTAGTTATTGAATTAATACTAAAATTGCATGTGTGGCCTATGTTTTATACACTAACATTAAGGTAACTTACAATGGATGCAAAGGGAACCAAATAGAAAAACAAATACTCAAATAGTTAAAGAAAAGTAAGTTTGAAAGAAAAAAGGAAATCAAAACCACCATGTGGCATAGGAATACAAGAAGTTCAAGCCAACAAACAAAAACAAAACCTAGGTTGTAGAAGAGGCAATTGAATGAAGAACCCGAACAACCAAAAAGAGAGAAATATATCCAAATTGAGAAATCAAAATGATTAACCTCCCTCTCCCTCTCTTGTATAAACAAAATAAAAGTAAAAGATAAAGGGATTTTGCATGTACATTCTAGTAGATTATTCTATGAACTATTAATGAGGATAAGCCATAACAAGCCACTTTTTGAAGACTCATTTTGGTGTACATATGGTGTGGGACTATTTCTTGCTTTTTTATGCTAGAATGACTATAAGACTATTTATTTTGTTGTAGACTATTCTCACACAAATGATGATTTATTCTTACTATTGTGTTTCAATTAGTTGTTAGTGGTGAATATGAAATGGTTATTCCTTATCAATATTAGGATAACATGTTTTAATGATTAGTGATGTCATTGTTTTAACCATTATGTCACAATAAACTATTTTTTTTTCTAATGGTTGGAATGGTTGTTTATTTCATGTTCATTTCTTGTTCTTAAATCCTACCTATATGTTAGATTAGGACAACATTGTGTTAAAATTAGTGATGGTTGTTGCGTCATAATTTGGATGGGTTCCCTATCCCAAATAGTGCAAGGTATAACTAGGACCTTTCACTAGGGAGAACTCTGATGTTATAGGTGGGACATTTCCCCTTGTTGTAGTTAGGGAGAAAGTATGAGGTGTTTCCAGTAGATCCTCACAAAGAGTACTACATGTTATAGAATCATATATAGAAGCACATAAGCATACAAATAGACATACACAATAGTGGGAGAACCATCAAATAATTTTATTAGATGAATCTAAAATAACCTATGTCTTTCCATTACATGATGATATGTGTGTGTGTGTGTGTGTGTGTGTGTTGTGTTATCACTCCAAGAAACTCTTTGGGGTTGTAGGCCAAATATGCTTGGTAACTTAAGAATATGGTAAATTAGGTATGCTTGGAACAATGGGATAACTCCAAAGCTAATGAAAGTGACCACTTATCATGTATTCGAATAAGACAATGCTTTTAGAAATCAACAATCAGACAGCATAGTTGAACAGGGGATGAAGAAAGCTAATCTAGATAACCAAATACATTAACATGCAGGGTCATACAAGACAACAAGAAGACCTTTAATTCAAGTTCATGAGCTTAATAAGAAGATGACAGTTCTTAGAAGCTGAGCTAAACTGAAATAAAGTGCAGAATAATGAAATATGAAAGAATCTAATATTGAAAACAAAAGAGGATTGTGTTTCTATTATCAATAATAAAAGTCTAGTACAATAGCCAGAAAATGTCTCCAAGATTGAACTCCCTCTGTTCATCTATTGTCTTTAGCTTTATAGCTTTACAATGTACAGATCAGATCCTATGAAAAGGGATCTAGGATACTAAAAATACCATAACATAAAAATAATTGTAAACTCTAAAGGAACAAATCCTTTAAAACTGGATCTCGATTTCTAAAACTGAAAACAGAGTACAAATACAAGATCATAACATCACTAACTCTAGATTCTTTAGCTCGAATTGTCTTCAAAACTTCCTTTGACATCTGTTCCCTCCATTTGTTGCTTCTATGATTTGTCATGATGAGAATGACACTTGTCTTCAATGCTGGAAACTTTCAACAGAGATATATAATAACTTAGGATAAGCATACGATTTTTTTCCTTAATTATCTCCACAAAATTTGAAGCCAAATATTCTATGAGATGATAATTAATCTTAATATGCCACCTTATCTTTTATCTTTCCAAAAAGTCGCTCTGCATGAACCCATAATCTCCAAAATCTTTAATCAAATCTTTCACCAGCTATTTTGTCAAAAAAAACTGCTACTTAGCCTTTGAAAGCAGAGCTTTTCAATGGCTATTATGTTACAATTGTTCCTTTTAAGCCGATGAAAGTTCTGTTTTTGTTAAAAAAAAGAAGAACCTTTGGTGGTGAAGCTCGAACCAATAACTACAATGAGTATTGTTGTGATTCAACCAAGGTTGAGACAACAAATCTTGTTGCACCACGTTTCTTCTCACACCATACAGGTCCAGCCCTGTCTATATGTAGCCATTGCACATTTTCATCCACAAATTGCTTAAGGAAAAGTACAGCAGTGATGGAGCTACCTTGACAGCCTCCAATGTTCACCATATCAGTAATTCCATATTTCATCGATTCCCAATAGTTTTCCTCAAGTGGAATTCTCTAAAAAATTTCTCTTGCGATTTCATCATTGGGAGTGAACATTCCAACAATGTCATTTCCAAGAGAAACTACGTAGGCTCCATTGAGAGTTGCAAACATTTAAGAAGTTGTTTCTGCCAGATCCATTGGAAAATCCTCATACCTATTAATTATCGTTTCCACTTGTATGTCAACCAAAATGTTTTCTAAATAGATTATGTCACTTAGTTGGATCACGAGGCTTCGATTTCATTTGACCCTGCATGCCTTGTTTTCCTCGGCTGATGTTGTATTCCATGTATAACATGCCACTAGCACCAGATATAACACTCATTGATCCTACTGAATGGTGAGCTTTTTAGGAGGGTAATATCATCCGCCTCCTCTTCTGATTGTTCCAGACCCACCGTATCATATCCAACATTGGGAAAAGGAACACAACCAAGGTGGGTACTATACATTCAACCAAATTGCAGATGATTCTATTACAACTATTCCATGTGATTCAAGCACGAGATAGAGATTGTCAAATTGATAGGGGCGAGAGCCGAATATTTTCTTTGCTGCGATATGTACTTAGTTGTATGAAACCCTGAGGTGGTGTGATGGATCCTGAGCAACAATCAAAACTTAGATATCAATCTACCTGTAGAAAATATCATGAATTGGATCTGTAATTCGATTTGTTCATGCTCTATATCTTCGAACCCTTTGATCCATGTAGCTGTCGATCTCTTTCAAAATTTGATACACGAGTTTTGTATAGATCAATCGATGAGAGAGGTTGAGTGGAAATCAGTTCTTATACTTGGCCTTGACATGTGGATTTAATGTGCTGCGTGGCATTAGTAACATATGGACTTGGAATTTGGCACTTGAGCTTGGGCATTGGTGTTAGAGTTGGGATTTGTGTATTGACTTGTGTCTTGATTCCTGACTTGTTGCGCTAGGTTTATGGCTTTTAGTTGGGAAACAACTTGCAGGTCCCCAACCTTTTGATAAGAGTCTAAAGCTTAGATCTCTTATAAAAAGTCATAAACCCATTAGGCTGGATTAGGCTTAGACATTAATATGACTTGTAGTTTGTCATATCATTAATGTAGCTTAGGTTTATACTTAGGCCATAGATCACTTAGTGCACACACACCACAAAAATTATATTATTTTTGTTTGAAGAAGGCAAAAACTAGGGTTTCAAGTAATAACTGACAATGATTTGGAATGCAGGTAAAGCCATCAATGAGACTTTTCATGAAGAAAAGGGAGTATGACACTGACCAAGAGACTGAAGAAAACGATATATCAAATGAGGAATGATGAGGACAGTCATCAAAATACCATTGCATTTTGATCGCTAACAACTAGCTCCAATTGGGATGGAGACCTCCCTACGAGGTTTCCAAGAACCTAGTAGTTCCAGTAGACTTTAGTGAGATCGGAAGAGAAAAACTAGGGTTTCAAGTAATAACTGACAATGATTTGGAATGCAGGTAAAGCCATCAATGAGACTTTTCATGAAGAAAAGGGAGTATGACACTGACCAAGAGACTGAAGAAAACGATATATCAAATGAGGAATGATGAGGACAGTCATCAAAATACCATTGCATTTTGATCGCTAACAACTAGCTCCAATTGGGATGGAGACCTCCCTACGAGGTTTCCAAGAACCTAGTAGTTCCAGTAGACTTTAGCATTGGGCATGGAGTCATATGGCTTGTGCAACTGATCTTCAGAAACCTATAGCTTGTTCTACTTATTCAACCAATAACTGAAAACAACCTAGCTGCTCGTATGGCGAGCTTATTCTTCTACCTACTCCTACACTAACCAATAGAGGCAGATTGATCAAGTAAAATCAAATTTCCAATGCAACCATATCAGAAAATGATTTACTGCTAACATCCTTGATCTTGACCTGAACAATATAGGAAACCATAGCATACAAGAACGTAGTTTGAAAATATGGCAGAGCCCACTTTCATCTGACAAAACTATTTGTACATTTATGCTACTTATAGAATCCAACTAGTCAACAATAGGGTCTTCAAAATCATTAAAGAATAACTCTTTGAGTTGCTGGTCCAATTGACTGTGTTGCAGCCGCTGATTGCCAGCATTGGTCTCAATGTTGAATGTAAACTATTCTTCTTCTGTCGAGGAAGAATGCAAGCTCAACTGTTGATCTGAACTTTTCAACACACTATCTCCCTCTTTGTATTTGCTGCAATTTACCTTTATCTACAAGTCTAGAAAATGTGGGTTGTCCTCAACATATACTGTAGATGCAATACTTTTACTTACTGATTGGTCAATCTGCTCATCACCTTTTAAGTCTTCATGTCTGTTATAATTTCCCTGTGTCTGCAAATCTGAAAGTTGTGGAATGCTCATAGTATTTGCCACAGGTCTGAAATATGTTGATCTATTACTTTCTCCTATTCACTCATATTCATTTCTTTTTCCTGCTGATATATGCATTGGTTCTTTGACATCAATA
>CBVK0102398153.1:0-11120 GCA_900067695.1 Picea abies
TGAAATGACACTCACCATAATACTTGACTTGTACCTCATGGAGCAAGGCTTATTGCCTCTCATAAGTCAGTTGGTGTGGTGGATGCCATCTAAAATTCTACGATCTCTATGGTGGAGAAACGGGTCTCTATTTGTTCAAAAGGATATTTCTAGTCATGTAGTCCCTTGACACTCCATATCTGCAACTTGAGGGCCTCGAGACATAATCTCATTTATTCCACAAAATGGGGATAACATGTTCCAAAAAAAAAATTGGGTTTGAACATTTTGCAACTATTACAAGATGATGTGACTTCGAATAAATGATCATGCAGATATCTACATTAAGTATACTGACTCATCAATGATGGAAACATGAATATTTGTCTCTGGGAAAATGTGATAAGATCTCCCACACTTTATCACTTCTTTCATTACTTATGAGGTCAACTTTGTGGCTATTGCTCTCCTTTATTTGCAACTCGTGGAATCCATATCGAACTGGAAAAAAATGGTATCTACTCTTGAAGAGGGATTATTCTTTACTAGAGAAAACAGTAAGATAAAACATTACCTCCTTTACCTCATTCCAACGATGATATTCTCGAACATGGTTTCCTTCTTGATAGGTTGATAAGCAAGATCAAATCACTAATGGGCAATGCTCTCTTCTACATCGGATAAACATAGCCTTGAACCTGACTTGCGAGATGGATGAAAACTCGAGTGAGGATAAGTTGTTATTCCAATGGGAAAGTTAAGTTCTCGGCCTCAACTCTTCATCCTTTTCAACACACAAATTAGATAATTGTGGAATTCTCTTCTCCTGAATTTTCCAACTCGACGCAATGGGTAAACATTGTAGGCATCAACAACATTGGCATAGACTTTCCTGGAGCAGTTAATGGGTGACGGGCGTGAACATGGAAGTCATGGAATCGATGGGTTGGAAAGCGAATTAGGGTGAATGGAATGGAGAGAACTTTTGCAGGTTGGATCTATTGTAACAACGCCCATGACTACAACCACGTCTAGTATTGTTTCACTTGAAGTGAGTGAAGACCAATTCTAAGAAAGATGTGTGAGGAGTCTTTTGCAATTCCTGAACCTTAACATTCACACTGAGTGGGTGGAATTGTGTATATGAAAGGCTCAACCTGAGCGATAGGTGTAATATTTGGATGAAATGTCGGATACATTAAAGTTCAAGTTGAACTATGGAACAACATTCACACTGAGTGGGTGGAATTGTGTATATGAAAGGCTCAACCTGAGCGATAGGTGTAATATTTGGATGAAATGTCGGATACATTAAAGTTCAAGTTGAACTATGGAACATATGTGGCCAAATCAAGGTGATTTTGACATTCTCAAGGTAGAATATGACAACAACAATGTGGTAAAGGATCAGGCACAATAAAGGAAGACATCAAATTTGATAAAAATAAATCACCAAACACCCAAGATGACGTATAATTATTTCTAAAGGTAAATGGTTACAGGGTTGTGAAGGTAGGAAATGAAGGTAATAAAAAAAAGTTATATATACCAACACCCAACTCCAAATGCCAAATTTGTGAATGTGAAATGTAGCAGTGAAATATACCTAAGGTTTCCATCTAATAGCATGAGAGAGTTTCTATGGGATGTCTTTTTCTTTTGTTTTGTTTTTTATCACTGAAAAACCACAACACAAACGGTCAATTGTTGATGAAACCCTAATGCTTTCCAACTGCAAAGAGGGAGCATATGAGAGATTTTCATATAAACGTTTATTTCTTCACCATAACCCATGTGCTGGGATGAAAATGCAAAGAATAATCAAAGGGGCATGTTGAGGGATAGACTAACAAATTAACGTATATGTGCATGATAATTTATGTGTTTATGGACCATGCAGGTGCACAATGAATGACAGACTTGTGAAAATAATTGAGAAGGTAGAGGGCAGAGGCATTTTTGGATGAATCAGACTTAGCTATGGATAACTACCATAGCAAATTTAGGCCTATGGACTATAGGTGCACTAATACCATTGTTAGACACACCAATTGATAAAGCGTGAAGCACATATTTTATTAAAGATACGATTATATATATATATATATATATATAGACACACACACACACATAGATTATGACCCTTTGGTTCGTCTTCCAAGGGTCTCCTTCACTCCAATAACCATTACACTTACTTTACATTTCATATTCCTTCTCTACATGGATTAGGTTTCCAACAAGAACAAATATCCAAACTCCTCCCAAGAACCCTGAAGTGAGTACATAATTCAACTCTAATACATATATGCAATATTCTCAAACAATAGTCATACTGGTTACTGGTCTTATTGATACTACTCCCATAACTTCAATTCTAGGAAGATTGAGTACAATTTTTGTAGATCTTAGCAACATCCAACCAATGCAAGATAGTGTCTCATCTTTAGACAATTTTGTTTTTTATGACAAAACAAAAATTATAAAAAGGAGAAATTCCAAAAAGAGGAAAATGACCCACCATGAAGAAACCACAAAAGAGGTAACCCAATTATGGAATGTTGCACATTTGAATGATGAAGAATTTGCAGAGGAAGTTGTTGATGCCTTAGGGGCATTTTCCAGTACAAAGAATTTGCAGAGGAAGTTGTTGATGCCTTAGGGGCATTTTCCAGTACAAATAAATGGTCTATGAGCATATTCACTAACCAGTGGAAGAAAGAGAAGAACATAATAAAAGAGATTCTAGAACAACAAAAGGGTACAAGAAGACAGTTGGACACAGAAGCATGAATATCAGGTTAAAGATAGCACAGAAGCAAATATTCTCTCTCAAAATATCATTGCACAGTTGACAACAAAAATAGATTAGATTAAAATTGAGCATGATAGACATGTAGTCACATTCCTTAAAGAAAAGGAAAAACTCAACAAAGATTACGACAAGGAGAAAGATACCTTGACTGCTCAATTAGAAAAAGTGAAAATAAAAAATGAGAATTTAGAAATCCTAAGGAAATAGTTAATGGAGCTTAATGTTAAATTATCATCTTCACAAGTATTATTCTACTCAAGATTGTATATCATTAAGGAACATCGTGAACAAATCCTGGAGTTTTCTTCTAAGTCTCAATTACAATCTAAGAAGAAAAATGAGCTACGAGCTATATTTGATAATTTGAAAATATGGGAGGCACAAAGAACCAATTTTCTACCAGGGTACTCCAAAATGATTGAAGAGGAAAATATCCAAATGCAAGTCTCACTTGATTTTTAGCAAGCAAGTCGTTTGTTTTCATAGGGTTTCATTGAAGAAACAAGTAAAAATCGTTATGTATTATGGGATTCAGCAGTAGATATCATTAAATAATACGAGATGCCTAATGTAAAATTTCTCAAAAAATAAGTGCCATTGTCAAATTGTCTTACAAATGTACAACAACAGGTGGATTCAAGAGCAAATGGAATTAAAAATTTGAGTTTCTAGAATTTGGAAAGTGTTCAACAACTTCTTACTCATAGAGTAGAATTTTCAAAAGCAATTGATAATTTTTTATCAAAGTTTTCATCTGGACAAGAGGAAATTACTAAGAAAATTTATTGTTGAAAATTAAACAAGGAAATTCCCCAGCCTCTGTTAATTGCACTTATGTTAGAATTAAACAAGGAAATTCCCCAGCCTCTGTTAATTGCACTTATGTTAGAAAAAGTTTCTTTATGGAAAAGTCAAAGAAAAATGCATGGAGAAAAAGTCATCACAAGTGTTGCTAGATATGAGGAGAATATATATCCTTATTATTAGCAAACATATCAAATCGTATATCTAGGCCTATCAATTGGGGCCTTGATCGGTTGATTTCTCCAGATTGACTACCACATTGAGAGGTGGTGAGACATTGGTAGTTTTGGCGCAGGTGCAAACTCAACTCACTAACCTCACTATGAAACTACAAGATATGGTGAATGCTAAGACGATGTGCAAGAATGTGTGGTGTACTACATGCATATGGTGAATGCTAAGACGATGTGCAAGAATGTGTGGTGTACTACATGCCACGCCAAAGGTCACCCTAGGAATGAGTGTCCTATGTTGGGGATTTACATAGCAACTAGGTGCCAAATTTGTTTCCAATGACACCACAAATGGAGTGGTGTGAAATCTATCGAAAATGGGGTCATATACCTCCATGTTGCCCCACACTGCAAAAGTGTCAAAAGACCACACACACTCCAATCTGTGATTTTTTAAAATCCATGGGACATGATGTGAACAATTTTTGGTCACTACAACTTATGCAGGAATACACTGCAGATGATTTATAGGTCCAAGACGAACAGAAGGGTGGAGACCATAGAGGCTTCAATAGAGGAGGCTACCAAGGAGGCTAGAGAGAAGAGACCATAGAGGCTTCAATAGAGGAGGCTACCAAGGAGGCTAGAGAGAATATGAAAGAGGACGAGGAAGAGGATACGATGGTGGTGGAGGAAGACCACCTACATGTTTTAATTGTGTCGAAATAGGCCACTTATCATAGTTATATACCATATTGTGTGAAGTTTGTGCATATTTCCACAGTGCCGACAATGTCACGAAGAAAATTTTAGAGATTTTGGCCAAATGGGAAGAGAAGAAGGGACATTGAAATATGGTGACTGCGGAACCGCTTGAAAATGAGAAGCCAAATGAAGAAGTGGACGTATGGGTGGTAAACCTAGGAGGAATTCATATGGGAGCTGACCTAGAATGAGGAGAAATTTTGGGGTCAAAATGTAGAAGGAAATATCTAAAAAGCGATGCAAGAACCTCCTAAATTTGAAAACATGTAGCAAAATCAATTCTTATGCGAAGTTCAGAAAGCGCAAGAGGAAGACAACACACATGAATAAGTGAGGTGCAAGTGCAGAGGGCGTTGGAGGAAGCATGCTTGCGTGAAGAATTGCAACACAATACGCAAAGGGAATTGGAAGAAGCTTGCTTGCACAAGTAACTGCAACGTGCAACACAAAAGGAACTAGAAGAAGAATGTGTATGTGAGGAATTGTGATGCACAATACAAGAGGGAACACATCACAACACTTATACAAAGTATAAATCAGAAAACAAGGTAAGTGACTTCTTGCGTTGTTGTCTTAATATGTTGGGTGACCCTGTAGTGACAAAGAAACTCACCCACATGTTGAAAAGATGCATGGAAGAAGGAGATAAAAATGCTATGATTTATGCCCCACTGTCGAAACGAGATGTGCACCATGTATGCATAAGGAAGCACATAGTGAGAAAATTTAATGACATCTAAGAACAGAAGCTATGAGATGGACAATGTTATGTTGGACCTTGGATCCAACATGAACATACTACCGAACAAATCATAGGAATTGATGGGTAATCCAAACTTGGTCTAGTCCTTGATTCAACTCAAGCTATACAACTAATTCATAATCTATCCTATTGGTAGGCTGGAACAAGTGGAAGTGAACATTGACGGGATGAAGACTAAAGCAGACTTTGAGGTGATTGATATCATATCTTACTCAGGCCCCTATCCATCTCTACTTGGTATTGATTGGTAATTTGATAACAATGTCATATTGAACTTGAAGCAACAATAGATGGTCTTTGAGACACACTTTGTGTGTTATTACGCGACTAGACCCAAATGAGGGTGACGGATATAATGAGCCTGTGAATGAGAATGTGCAGAGTTCAATCATTGAAAACATATACAATATTATAGTGAATAAGGAGGATTTGTGAATCAGATGGCCGATGGTGAATTGAGTTGAATAAGTGTTCACTCCTATGACACATATTCATAGGATGTTATGGAAATATGGAAAAACAAGCTATATGAAGTATCAACCTGGAGATGTGCACAAATCACCAAATTTGTCCACTAGATCAGATCAAATTTGTGTGATGTACCGAGGTTTGATGGAATAGGCTCAGTAGACACATTCTTAGCACAAATGGAAGAGTCAGTGCCTAAAATCCAAATATTTTAGGCCATGGATGCATTAGTCAAAGGAACATCTGCACATTGGTGGGAAACACACCGCACATATATAAAATAATGGGCACAAGTGGTATAATATATCAAATTCAAGTTCCAACCTACAACAAACTTTGAATTGATGAACTAATACAAGGCTACTGAATACCCTCAAGAGCACATTTGTTTCTTTGAAAGGTGTTGGATAACCAAGAATATTCATAGCTCACAATTGGTCCATAGGTTTTCCCATACCATGGATATGGTACCTAGAAGCTGGTACATTTAGGAGGAAAAACAAAGACAAGCAGGGGACTGGGTGAAAGTAAGTAGACAGTTATGCACATCGTTTAGATTCATATAAAAAATCCCTACACAGAGGGAGGAACTCTTAAGAATCAAGGATTTCATCTTCCATCGGCAGCCCAAAGACACCGCATAGAAATTTGTTTGTGCATATCATAAGTTGATAGTAAAACTAAAATGGCTTGTTTATTGTTGGAAGTTCGATAATGACGATGTGGAAGAAGAACACCACAAGGGGTACAAATCAGCGAGACAAAGGGTGAGCACGTGGTTCAAGGAAATTCATCTAGTATCATTGCGTTGGAATATGGGAAACCATTAAAAACAAAGAAACACAATATAGGCATGGAAGAAGCATTGAAGATGGCCATAATTGATGACTATTGGGACCATGAAACGGTAACCCAAGTGGTAGAATTGTTAAAAGAGTATGAAAACCTATTTCCAAGAAGCTTCTTGGAGATGAAGGAATTGCGAGATCCCTCAGTGAAATGAAGATTCAGTTAAATCCAGATGCTAAGTCGATAAAGAGGAGACCCTATTTCTTGAACCCAAAGTACAAAGAGAAAGTACGTAAATAATTAGATTGAATGGTAGAGGCAGGGATCATTGTCCCTGTGGAGGAATCAAATTGTATTATCCTCATGGTGGTGCAACCAAAGAAGATAGGCGACCTAAGAATTTGCATAGACCTATGCAACTTGAATGTGACTCGCATACACGATCCATTCCCAACACCATTTATAGATGAAGTGTTGGAAAATGTGGGTGGGAATAAGGCTTACTCATCCATAAATGGCTTCTTGAGATATCACTAGGTGTGAATCACATAAGAATATCAAGCCAAGACAACATTTGTGACAAAATGAGGCTCATTTTCTTACATGGTAATGCCCTTTGGAATAAACAATGCACCGACGATGTTTTCTAGAATTTTGATCGCAACATTTAAGAACTTCATCCACAAGTTTCTATAGGTGTACTTAGATGACCGGACAATGTTCGTCCTATTGAAGGAGCATATGCAGGCACTACAATTGATGTTGGATAAATGTAACAGTTGCAAATTTCATTGAACTTGAAAAAATGCATCTTCTATACACCATTAAAAATGTTATTAGGACATGTTTTATGCAAGGAAGATTTGTTAGTATATCAGGAAAATATTGTCAAAATAGTGGATATGTTGGATACCACATCCATAAGATATTTGTGTGCAACTTTGGGACATATGGGTTATTATAGACAATTCATATGCAATTATGCAAAAACAATTGTGTTGTTAGAGAAGCTACTACGCAAAGATATGGAGTATATTTGGACACAAGAATATCAATAGGCATTGGACACAATGAAGGATATATTAGTGACTGTGCCAATCCCCATATTACCATATTGGACCAATATATTCCACATACATGTGGATGCATCATCACTTGCACTTGGCGCGATGCTTGTCCATCCCAAAGAATAGAGAGCATTGATCACCTAGTCGATTTTGTGAGTATGAAATTATCATATTCTAAAGAGAATTACACAACCATAGAGTGCAAGGATTTGATTATGGTATATGCCTTGAAAAAATTTAAACATTACTTACTCGACACTCCTTTCAAATCTTTTACTGACCATTCGATGCTCAAATACTTGATCAATAAGCTAGTGTTCGGGGGGAGAATATGTCGATGGATTTTTATTTTCCAAGAATTTGAGTTTTAGGTAGTCGTAAAGCCTGAAAAACATAATGTGGAGCCATACCATATTTCAAGGATAGAGTCATGGGAAGATGGAGGCAATTTACATGATGATATCCTAGACACATATCTCTTCAAAGTCGAAGCAATGTCAGATCAACTCGCAAAGATTGCATAATACCTCACAACATGTCACATATCAAAAGAATATACTTAGACATAGTGTAGACAACTGGTGACCCATGGCATCGACTACCAACTGATCGTTGAGAATTGTACAATATCAGTGCAGACGAGATCCTACAAAATTTTATGTTAGAACATTGCAACATGGTTCTTTATGAGGCACATGAAGGTCTTGCAGGAGGACACAACGTTAGAGAGGCCACTACACAAAAAGTGTTATATCTAGGGTTATGGTGGTCGTTAATATTTGAAGATGCTAAGGGATATTGCAAGCATTGCAACATTTTCCAATGGATCAGGAAGCCTTACAGACGAGATGAACTGTTGTTGTTCCTGGTCACCGTGATAGAGGCATTTGACAAATCGAATATTGATTTTGTGGAACCCATTAGTCCCCCTATGTGCAGGACAGGCATGTGATACATAATTACCACCACATAATACTTGATGTGTTGGTAATAATTCGCATGAGTGAAAGATTGTATTGCAGATACGATCATGTGCTTCATATTTGAGAATGTGATCACAAGGTTTGGTTTCCAAAAGGTGTTAATGAGCGATTAGGGCGCACATGTTTTGAATGAGACCATCTGTGCACTCACTTAGGAATTTATGATCCATCACCAAAAGAGTACACCATACCACCCACAAGCCAACAACACATTTGAAGGCTTCAACAAGATATTAGAGCATACACCCTATAAACGATTGACTAAGCATACACCCTTCAGGTTGGTCTACGGTAAAGAGGCCATGATGCCCTAATAATTTTTGGTACGAAATATATGAATTTCTCTTGCGACAAAGATGTCAGACAAACAATCCCTTCAAAATAAGTTGAATGAACTAATGGAACCAAAAGAAGACCAACTCATTGTGAGTCACAACCAATTGGTTGAGAAACATAGACATAAGGCTTGGCATGACCGCAACATTTTGCAAAAAATTCTACAACTCGGTTCTTTGGTATTACTATATGAAAGTAAGTTTCTCAAACACCCTAGTAAGTTGTGCATGCACTAGTTAGGACCATTTAGATTGGTATACATATGTGAGGCGGCGGTAGTAAAGTTAACAACACTATAGGGTCAACCCATCAAAGGCCTAATTAACAATAGCCAACTCAAGGATTATTATGGCCCATAGGGGTCAAGTGCAACCTAAATGGACAAACTGTTTTATAGTTAGCATAGCATAGACCTTATGTAGGTAGTTATCAAGGCAAGTACAATTACTCATTCAATAACATAATAGGACAATATTAGGTCATATGGAAGATAGGACATGGTTCTATGTGAAAATATTTCAAAAATTCGACCAATGGTGTGAAGCACTTACATATATACATGCTACAGAAAGGACAACAAGCTCTCATGTGTGGACTACATGACACATGGCAATTGAAAACAATGTAGGGTCAAGCAATCAGATTCGACTAGGTCGTGTAGGTATGAGGGACGCGAAAAATTATGGAAACACATCCCAGAAGGCCCATCGGCGGTACAATGGTATAGTATGGTCAGGGACACATCATATTCAGACACCAAGGGAATCATAAATAATCATCCTAGAAAATATACCCGGTCGGTCTGAAATCCTACCTAGTGGAGAAAAGGGTCACGTGAGAAAACCAACCCATGGATATTTATATTCCCCATGGTCAGTTTCCATTCACTTTGTTAGGAGGTTGACCACAACAAATAGAGATTCTCAACAACAGAGTGAAGATCGTTGGCATGAAAAAATATTTACCAAAGGAGTGAGTACTACAGGGAATTCAAATTCAACCGAGAATTCCCTGGAATGATGGCTACTTCAAACAAGAGAGAGATACATGCTCAACGCCAAACAAAGGAAGCCCAATGACCAATAGTTTAACTCCCATGGAAATTATATATTCGATCCCATCTCCTAGGTAGGGGACCTGGCCTATATCTCACTAAATGAAACAATTAGGTTGTTAAACAGTTCAATGAACTGTGCTTTGACACTTATGTGGAGGTCACCCCAAATCCAAAGGGTCGAGATCCATTGATCCCACCACCATGGATCAACACCATTTATGAATCAGGCAGTCTGACTCTACGAGTCACCCATTCTATTGTGTGCAACTCCCCTCGTCTTCAACTTTATCAACAAGCTTGAGAGAAAAAAAAAGAACACGAAGGCTATGCATGATGGAAATATTACCATAACCAGTGATCTGCAAGTCACTATGGTTATATTGCCAAGTCTCGTAGGAAACATTTGGCCCATATTGCGTAGGTGGTTCTAGAATATATGTTGAAATACATCTATCCTCAAATAGTCCAGGTGGACATCAACGAGAGAGAGGTTGAGATCATGAAGCTTAAGGGATGAATTCACATCTAGAATCCGTGGGATTGGCAACAAATTACAGGGCTTGTGCATGACCACACCACCATCCAAGCTGAATAGATTGTACCTAAATAAATATTGTTGAAAATGTCCTATGAAGGAAAACTAGTGATTCTCACAACTTCATCTAGGAGCTACTAATGAAGTAACGTCGTTGGATTGAGGATGAGCCAACTAATAGTGTTGGGGGCCTATCGGCACCCTAAAGGTTTGAATACTGTGTGCACACCATAATTCAGCACCATGTCTGCACCCAAGAAGATGCATTGCACGACACCAAGTTTCAGTGCCTGCGCTAACCTAGGATATATTGTGCATGCCAACCCATTTTTTACTGTGCGCAAGGACTTAAAGAGATAGTTTGTAGGTTGAATCCTTGAAGATATGCAGTAATCATTGTAACCATTTTTGTAACAACTCGACTAGTCATGGTCGAGGTTAAGGGTGCGCTGGCAAGTTTGTTATGATTTCCACGCTTCACTAGACTTAAGGGGAATGCATGTAGTTATGTAAGGGTTAGGTTTTTGTTCACTAAGAGAGTAGTAGAGATCAGATGGTAAAGTTGTAGATGAGTTAGAGCTCCAATTCA
>CBVK0102398161.1:0-21887 GCA_900067695.1 Picea abies
ATTGAATGTTATATCAATATTATATTTTAAATAAATACCTATAAAATTTATTTTTATATAATTTAATAATCTGCAAAACAATATTTATCCTCACCTCTACCTCTATAATTTATTATTTAGAAAATAACACATACAATTAGAATTTGGTTGTCTTATCTATAGAATTATTTAATTCTTTTTTCTCTAAGATTATTTAATTAATACCTTTTAACGCTTAGGTTTTAAAGAGTACACATCCATCCTTTCATTTCTACAATTACCCACGTGTGTGGTGGACACATCACATGGTTTAGCTCCACGTTTCTGGTGAACACATCGGTTTCAATGTCATGATATGAGAGAGGAATAAAGGCATAAAATTTGTGATAATTATGATAATTCTATATATATTAAAGAGAGATCAAACTTTGCTCAATTTAGATATATATGAGAGGAGAATAGATAATCGAAACAGGAAATTACAAAGAACCCTGTGCAATTTTTTTTTCTTTGCGCAGACTTGCATTTTGACACGTGGAACTCAATCATTCATTTTATTTGCCAGCATGGGTCCACTGGCATGTGCCAGGCCTTCTAGTCAAGAAGGATATAATGGCCACGAGCTCACCTCCCGGTAGCGTAACTCCCAAGGACCTCTGAGTACAGTGGCATTAAAACAACATTGAAACACAATGAATATTTTAATCAGAAATCAAACTTAAGGTCACTATTCTCGGCATGCGGTGGAGGCGGCATATGCCCTGAAAAAACAAAGGAAAAAAATTACAGGAGGCTCGCAAAGAATACAATACAGTTCAACAATGATGAAAACAATACACACAGCGGGACCGAGCCGTCCATCCGTTTTTTAGAGAAGACACATTAAACATTCGTACCTAGCACCCAACATCTTTGTCATGTCAAACTGGAAAATTCATTAATTGCGTAATTAATTTTATACATTGAATGACATGAAGCCTGCAATAACACATCAAAGATATTAGCCAATGAATTTTTAGAAAAATATGTTTTTTTATTATTTAAAAAAATACATTTATTGATTTCCTATGTTACACATTGAATATAGCACATAAATTTAAAGTCAACAATAAACTAATAGAGAGTCAAAGGCAAACTCATTGCTATAGTCACAGACCTTTGGCAGGGACTAACAAAGAGAAGGGTAGGGCCAAAAAATATATGTGATAGGCCGTTCGAGGGTAATCATGAAGACTTTATAATCTTTAATAAAGATCATTATTAAATTTTATGTCGAAAAAAATAATATTAAAAAAATATAAAGAATTATATTTATTTTTAAATTTTAAAGTGTTTTTTTATAATTTAAAAGATTATGAGATTGGTATTGTGATACACATTTTGAAATTGAAATTTAATGTGGTTATATATAAAACATTATAAAAGAAAGTGTTTTTCATCTTAACTATAAGATGACAAATTTTTTCATCCCATAATGTTTTAGGAATTGTTCAAAATTTTGATTATGGAGATAGTAAAAATGAATTCTTATTTTAGTAATAGTCATTTTCTCTTTTATGTTAATTATAGTAAATTTTTTAATTATGTTAATGACCTCTTCATAATATTTTATTTTTTTTCCAGGGGCAACAAGTGCGCGCGGGACTATTTATAAGCCTGGTGGTCAACCAATCATCAATTATGCTTGGGGACTTGGATCATTGACTAACAACGAAGCGAAGGCTTATGCTCTCTATGTCGGAATCAAAATAGTCCTCTCTAAAAGAATAAAACACCTCATCATCTACGGGGACTCTATGCTAGTCATAAGAGCAATTGTTCAAAGAAATATTGTTGAGGGTAATATCTACAATGGTATAACGTTTCGTTCCCTATATGCGCTCAAAATTTTCGAAAAAATCTATCGTTATCATATCAAAAAGGAGTTAAACATGGAAGCAGATAAACATGCAAAGGTTGGCTCAAGATTAAACAAAGGTAATATGGTAATTAACAGAGAATTAAGGATTCATCCCCTCCCTTAATCTCATGATGATGGTTATAAATGCTAAGGATGGTCGACAGTGCTCCAAGGTCACTCAACAGATGCTCACACACTCCATGATTAAGTAGAGAACAATAAACTAATAGAGAGTCAAAGGCAAACTCATTGCTATAGTCCCAGGCCTTTGGCAGGGACTAATAACACATCTGATGTGACACATTTCTTTCCATGCAAAATTTCAAGTGTATCCTATAAGAAGCAAATGAAAGTGAAATTAAGCAAAACAAATTACACCAAAATGAAAAGAAAAATGTTAAGAAAAATGTAACCAACAAAGGAAAATAGACTCAAGACAGGTTCTAATAGAACAAGCTAAAATTTAAGAACAAAAAAGTGGTAATAGGATTAGGGACTAACAGATACCATTGGTGGTATCACACGTTGGGAAGAGGAGTTTTGAAAACTTTCTTAGCGATGTGAAACCAATAAAAATGTGCCTTGTTTCATGGACAATTTTTGGTATCCCATCGTTGAGGGTCGTTAGCCCTCGAGCACTTTGGCGATGCGAAATCATTGTGGACAATTGATCAGCCCTAGATATCGACTGGTAGATTTGGGGTGGGGATGGGTTGTCCACCAAAGGTAAGGTGTGGAGGTGGACCCTATCAGTGACATGGGCCACTGTGGTGGTTCCATGAGGCAACCAATATGGGTGGGTCATGTATTAATTAAAATTTTTATTTATTTTATATTGAAGCATAAGGTAAGGAAGGGAGAGAGAAGGTGGTGGGGAAGGATAGGTGGTTGGAGAGGGTGACATGGCGTACCCTCAGGGTTCCATGTGGACCCATGGTGCCACATCAGTGACCATGTCAACAAATTTCCACGTAGGCATATGATAGCCTATGTTTCAAAAAACAAATATGGAGCCATTTTCTTATTTTGTCCATAACCAGAGAAGAATAAATAAGATTGAGATAAAATCTATGGGTTTTTTCTGTAGTGAGGAGATCTAAAAAAGTGCTAGAGAGGGCCACTGGAAATTTCTACTTGAATTTGTCAGAAAGTTTAAAATAATGGCTTTTAAAGATCTAGGTCTAGTTCAGTGACTGGGATCCAGATTAAGATGAAATTTTTGGAGAGAGTCCAAAAAGTAGAGATGAAAATACCCAATGAAGGATTTTGAGAAAGTCTAAGGGGTTTGGAAAGGGGATGTTGAAACAAGCCAAAATCCATTATTCCAGGCCACTTTTGGGGGATTCTTAGGATTTGTAGATGAGGAATAGTGATCCTAGATCACAAAGTTGGAAAATTTTATTTACTCAACATTTTGCATACTCATCAAGAAACAAAACGTTGGTGTAGTGGATTTTTTCTAGAAGTGCACAGTTTGAGAGAGACATTTTTGCTCAAATTTCCAGTCTTGAAATTTTTTAAAAGGACAAAGTTGCAAATTCATATTGTTGTAGAATATTACTGGAGAAACATATTATTATTATGAAGGTTTACGTATGTTCACCATTATGAGTATTATCAGTTCCCCATGCAAATATTTTCTTGGTTTTTTATGGATTTTCTTCCACGGTTGATATAAGTTGGCCTTCTAGTAAAATTGCACCAGTGGAGAAAGTGTATAAATGGGGTGAAAATGGCTTTTTCAAGAAGCCATAACTTTCAGATCAAAGATTATATTGGGGCATAAGAATAGTCATTGGAAAGGTGATGTAGAGGAGAATACCATTAAATTATTAGAATTTGGAGAAGTATTATATAATACTTCATGAATTGAGAAGAAAAAGGACATGTGGCATTCATTGAATTTTTTTATATAATATATATAATTCTAACAAAAATGATTGCTTGCAAATTTTGTAAAATTATAGGTATAAGAAGATCAATTCAATCCCATGATTGCATATCATAATCATGGAGGATGCATGGGGAACCTGTAGTCATAAGAGAAAATCCAAATGTCAAAATAACAGTGTGGGTAATGACGAGACAAAATCTAATGGACATAGGAGCAGAGTGGAACCAACATAATTGGTAGAAACTATGAGGAGTCTCATAATAGAAGTGAAGATTTATAGATCTAACAGTGAGAATATAATGAGAGCACAAGTGGAGCAGAATCAAATAAATTCTGAAATTATGTAAAGCCTAAATCAATTGTAGATGAAAATGAAGAATGTATCACAATCAAGACATGAGGAAGAAGGTAGACAGCATGAAAGAAGAGATAACTACATAAGACCCAATCACTCAAGAAGTGTTAGTAGAATTCATATACATCAATCACTTCCCTACTCAACTAGGAAGTTTTATGCATATGAAGAGTCAAGAAGTAGTCTAGAAGTGCCTCCCGTTAGGCATCAAAGAAGAAGATATGAGTTAGATAGTTTACAAGGAGAGATTAGAAAGATTAAGCCACCACCCTTTGATGGTGAAAGAGATCATGAAGATGATTTTGAAACCTAGTTTCTTGGAATCATGAAGTTTTTTTAGTTTCACAACTACTCATCTAACCTAGAAGCTAGGATTTCCACATGCCATTTGCATGGAAAATATGCTATGTGGTGGGATCGGTTGAAGCAAGTTGAGAAAATTGATGAGAGTAGGATCACTTGGAAGTAGTTCAAGAATTTTTTTAAGCAAGAGTGTCTTTCAAAGCACTACTATGGCAAGAAGATGCAAGATTTGTTTGAACTCAGGTTGGGGAGGATGACCATGGGAGAATATGAAAATAAATTCTTGGGATTGTTGAAGTATGCAGGGTTTATCAAGGATGAAAATGAAAATAAATTCTTGGGATTGTTGAAGTATGCAGGGTTTATCAAGGATGAAAAGGTGAAGATATAGAGGTTTTTGAGTGGATTGTCATATTTCTATAAAGATAAAATTCAATATGATGAACCTATATGAGAAAGGCAAGGGAAGAGAATCTTTGCAAAAATATTGGAAGGATAAGGAGAAGGAAAAATCATATCAGAGAATAAATGGATTTAAACCTCCTTTCAATAGAAACAATCCTAACAAAAATCAACAAGACCAACCTACTAAGAATGAATTCGAGAGGGAAGACTCATTGGGAAAAGGGGGAATACCACCAATCAAATATTGGGGATGTAAAGAATATCACATGCACAAGGATTTCCCTGATAGAGAAGACAAGATGAGGACATTGCACAACATTCAAGAGGATGCTATAGTAGAAATCATGGGAAAAATATTCCAAGAATATATGATACCTTGGAAGATCGACAAGCAGAACACAAATCCCATATGATTGAGGTGGAAGGAAAGATCATTAATTAGTTTGTTGCTATTTTAATTGATTCAAGATAAATCCATAGTTAAATTGATCCTAAAATAGTGGACATATTTCATTTGGAGAAAATTAAGCTTGAAAAATCATGTTTGGTTCAACTAGCCACTGGAACCAAAAGAAGGATAAATCATGTTTGGTTCAACTAGCCACTGGAACCAAAAGAAGGATCAATGAGACTGTCAAAGATTGTCCAATAAATCTGAATGGAGTGAGTAATAATGTTGATTTGAATATCATACCATTAGGATCTTATGATATCCTAATTGGAATGGATTGGTTGAAAAAACATTATGTTGTCCTAGATTGCCATAACAAGACATTTACATGTCTTGATGAAGAAGGAAAATAGAGAACTATGAAAGGAATTCCAAGACCCATTTGTATAAGGGATATTTCATCCTTACAACTGAAGAGATGTTTAAGGAAAGGATGTCAATTGTATGTATCTCATGTGGAGGATCCAAAAAAGACCAAAGGAATAAGTCTCGAAGATTATTCAGTATTGTAAGAATTTTATGATATATTCCAAGAAATGATAGGATTTCCACCAAAGAGAAATACAGATTTATCTATTGATTTAGTACCAAGAGATGCCTTAGTATTGAAGATTCCTTACAGAATGAGTGCACCAGAATTAAAATAATTACAAACGAAACTAGAAGAAATGTTGAAGAAAGGGTACATACACCCAAGTGTTTCACCTTGGGGAGCACCAATATTCTTTGTTAAAAAGAAGGATGGAAAGTTGAGGCTTTGTATTAACTTTAGACAACTGAATAAAACCACTGTGAAGAAGAAATACCATTTACCTAGAATTGATGACTTCTTTGACAAACGAAGAGGAGCAAATATATTTTTAAATATAGACTTGAGATCATGATATCACTAGGTGAGAATCAAGAAAGAATACATTAGTAAGACAACTTTTAGAACCAAATATGGGAATTATGAATTTGTAGTGGTGTCATTTGGACTAACTAATTCACCAATTGTCTTTATTTGCTTAGTGAATGACATATTCATAAATTAATTAGATAAGTTTTTCATTGTGTTCTTGAATGACATACTTACCTATTATGAGTCCAAGGAAGAGCATGGATATCACTTGAGGTTGGTGTTGCAAGTTCTAAGGGAACATCATATGTATTCCAAGCTAAGCAAGTGCTCTTTTTACCAAGAGAAAATTCAATATTTGGGGAACATTATTTAAGATGAAGCTATAGTAGTATATTTAGAGGAGATTGAAGCCATTAGAGGATGGACAACACCAAATAATGTTTCAGAAGTTAGATATTTGATGGGATTAGTTGGATACTACAAAAGATTTATAGCAGAATTCTATAAAATTGCTCATCCCATCACCTCTTTACAAAATAAGAGAATTAAGTTTGAATGGACAACAAAGTGTGAAGAAAATTTTAATTTATTGAAAGAGTTACTTACTAGTGCACCTAGTGTGAAGAAAATTTTAATTTATTGAAAGAGTTACTTACTAGTGCACCTATTTTGAAGACTCTTGACCCAAATGAGAATTTTGTGGTATGCATAGATGCATGCAAAGAAGAACTTGGTGGATTCTTCACTCATAATGGACATGCCATCAGTTACGAGTCCTCGAATTTTAAAGAACATGAGAGGAATTATCCCACACATGATTTGGGGCTTCTACCATAGTTGATGCATTGAAGATCTGGAGGCATTATCTCATGGGAAAAAAATTGAATGAAGGATAGACCATAGTGGTGTAAAATATCTTTTTGAAAAAACAACTTTAAATGTCGGGCAAACAAAATGGATGGAATTTTTAAATAAGTATGACTTTGACATCAAGCATATCAAAGGAAAATAAAATAAGGTTGTTGATGCACTCAAAAGAATAGTACATCTCATGCATGCTACAACCATTAGTATGCATAGTTCAAATTTAAAGAGAATAATTTTAGATGTTGTTGTTGCAAACCAACATTACCTATAGGTAAAAGAAACCTTACAAAAGGAAAATGTACAATAGAAATTTAAAGAGTATAAGATAAAGAAAGATGGAGTACTTATGCATGAAAACATATTTTATGTCCCTAGTTCGAGAACTTAGGTATTTGATATTAAAAGAAATGCATAATGTTCCATATGTCGGACATCCCGGTTACCAAAAAATAATTGCATCAATAAGATGACAATACTTTTTTCCAATAATGAAGAAATATGTTGTTGATTACATTGCTAGATGTATGGATTGTTAGAGAGTGAAAGCTGAGCATAGACACCCAATGGGTTTGCTACATCCATTGCCAATTCTAGAGAGGAAATGGGAAGTGGTAACCATTGATTTTATCACTAAATTTCCCAGGAAAACAAAGCATTATGATTCAATAATGGTAGTGGTGGATAAATTGACAAAGGATGCTCATTTTGTCCCATTAAAAATGACTCATACAACAACTAATATTGCAGAAATTTACATGACGGAAATTGCTAGGTTGCATGGAATACCCGAGACAATTGTTTTAGATAGAGATACAAAGTTTACTTAAAACTTTTGGAGAGGATTATTTAAAGGATTTGGTACAAATATGAATTTTATCACAACATACCATCCAAAATTAGATGGGTATACAAAGAGAGTCAACCAAGTGATTGAAGACATTTTGAGAATGTATGTGATGAATAAGTCATCTAAGTGGGAAGATTACCTGCATTTGGTTGAGTTTGCCTATAATAATGGGTATCAATCTTCATTGAAGATGAGCCCATTTGAATCCTTGTATGGTAGAAAATTCAATACTCCAGTGAGTTGGGACAACCCAATAGACATAGTAGTACTTGGGCCAGAATTGTTCAAGGATATCGAAGACTAGATGGTTAAAATTAAATAGAATTTGAAAGCATCACAAGATGCATAGAATAGTTATGCAGATAAAAACATGATAGCTAGAGAATTGAAAGTGGGAGAGAATATGCTTTTGAAAGTGAAGCCCAAGAAGATTTCATTGAAGTTGGGCAGTTGTACAATGCTAGTAGCCAGATTCTATGGTAAATTTGAGATATTGGATAGAATAGGGCCAATTGCATACATGATTGCATTAACTGCTTCCATATATGTTCATAACATATTTCATGTATATTTGATGAAAAAGTATGTGCATGATCCTAACCATGTTATTGATTGGAATTTGATTTACTTGGATCTAGAAGGAGACTTTCAAGTCCAACCGATGTACATATTGGATATGAAGCTCAAGGTGCTCCAAAATTAAGCCATAGGATTGGTAAAGGTTTATTGGACCTGCTATAATATCTAAGATGCTACTTGGGAGCATGAGGATGCCATGTGGGAAGAATACCCACGACTTTTGAAGACTTTTGTAATTTTTTTCTCTCTCTTTGTATATGCAAGGACAATGCCAAAATAAGGGGGAGGGGAATGTAATACCTCGGTTTTGAGTCCACGGATTAATAATGTATTTTTTTGTTATTTGATGAAAGGTTGGAGTTCCTATAAATTTGAAAGGTCAGAGTGCCTATAAATGTAATACTTTGAACATTAACAATAAAATGCATCATTGGATGCAAGACGAACAAGGACCGAGACATGGGGCTATGATTCCATGAGAGAGGGGTCTAAAGGGGATAAGTATTTTTATTTTATTTATTCACGCATCTTGGTTTAGTTAGGAAAAGTGGTTATGTGAGCTTCTTGGGGAAGACCACATGGTTCTTTATTGTATGTAATCATATAAATCCTTCTTTTGGGATGTTTGGGGGTTCCTCACTTTCATTGTTACTCACTCATTTGGTTCCTAAATCATTGTTACTCATTCCTCATTCGTTCTTGCTCACTCTGGTTCTGGGTTTTGGGGCATGGAAAAAAATTGCTAGGGAAAAGAGCCATTATTTGTTGGCTGTAAGTAACTGTTGATTATTCTAGAAAGGAATGGATTCCTCTATACATGAGATTTATGGAAGTTGTGAAAGAACTTTCCGCAATTGAGAATCCTTGGAGTTTCCAACATCAATATTTTCTGACTAGTAGCATTGGAGCCTTGGAAAAGAAGTGGAACAACCTTATGGAATACATTACAGAGAAAGGGGTTCATTTCTTTGGGTTTTTCATGATGAAGGGGAAGCGAGCTAGTAAACTAGGATTGTTATGTGGTTGGGAAAATCATGACAGATTATTAGCTATCTGTTGTATGTTTTAGAATCGGCCTAGGACCTATCCTTGTGGATTCATAGCCATGGATCAGGGGTGATTTTCTATTGAGAGATATAACAACAATGTCTACGATTGGGTGGAACATCCGATGTTTGGAGCTATTTGGTGAATGGTTTATTTAAATATAAGTGTTCTCTATGTTTTCTTTGTATTTTATATTCTACATTGTATTAATTATCTCTATGATGAGTTTATCATGCATGTTGTTGTTATAATATGCATTGGGAATTTTCCTGTAACTAATTAACATGTTCTTGAATGATTGCATGAGTTCTTGTTTGGCATGCATGTTTCTTGATTAATAAAATAATGGTAACAAAAATTCATAATTTTCCTAGAAGACGTGAATTTAGAGGTACCCGGGAAATGGGTACATTACAGATTAGTATCAGACCAAAAAATTCATGTTTGTTGGTAATGGGTACATTATGGTTTGGTATTAGAGAAAACATTTTGGTTTACTGGTAATGGGTACATCAAAATTTAGTATCAGACCAAAAAATTCATGTTTGTTGGTAATGGGTACATTATGGTTTGGTATTAGAGAAAACATTTTGGTTTACTGGTAATGGGTACATCAAAATAAATACTATTATTTTATTATAATCCTAAGTCCTTTATCTTATATTATCGTAAGTCATATCAACCTTGGAGTTAATGGGGGAAGTGAGATACATGGGATTCTTAAGAACAAACATGGTGAGTTGTTAGCATGCAAATTAATAGATGAATTTTGGTTGTTGTGGAGGGGGTTGCCAATCATTCTTCCCGAAGGTTTTCTAAGAGGATATGTTTCCATCCTACGACTTTAATAAAAGGATGGGTATGGTTGTTATGTAAACTATATGGGAATTATGCCAATGTGCATGAGGAATTGGTGTCATTGAGAGAATTCCATTACAACAGAGAATTCCTAGAATCAACAACGAAGAGATTTCCTAGCTAGTATGTGTTGGAGCCTAGAAGATAAGAGGGATAGCCAAAGGTTTTATGTGGTAGAGAAGGGGATCCCATTCCTTGGGCCGTGCAGGATAAAGGGGAAAGATAGATAGTGGATTAACATTACTAAGAGAGTTTCTAGATTGCGAGTTCCGATAATATTGGGTTGTGTGAGAGGATTAGAGCTAACCACATGCAATTTCATCCTTTTAGACTCATAGCCTGAGCTCGGGGATGGCTTGTTGCAAAGATATTGAGTGTGACAAAGCCTATGGTTGGGTGGAATGTCCTTTTTCTACATCCAATTGGTGATTTAATTCCCAGAAAGATAAGTAATATGGTTAATTTGTAATTATGTGAATTAATGTTATTACTGTGTTATGAATTGAATATTGTATGGGTATATGTGTTTAAGCTTTCATTGCAATTATGGTATCATTGTTCATTGGATGTTTTATTGTGTTTTCATAAGTATGCATTGTCATGTTGCATGATTTAATAATTTCATAACATGTCAATGATGAAATATGGTATCAGAGTCGTAGAATGAGGATTTAAACCTAATTAGATGGATGGGCATGTTAAAGAATGGTATCAAAGCACAAATATGAAGGAAATTTGTGTTTTCTAGAACTAACATGTATCCTCAACAATGGACAAAGGGTGTTGGGTACGTTACAAAGTGGTATTAGATCTACTGGTTACAACACTATGGATATATGGGCCATAAACCGGTTTGGATGTGAAGAAATTGCACTTGTGAATTATGTGTTTTACATAATTCCTTGAGAAGCAAAACTGGGGAAGTGTTATGAATCCAATGAGTGTTGGAATGATAGATAAATTCCTAAATTGGATTCTTGTTATAGTACAATAAGGAAATAAATTTATAATTCAAGGTTATAGAGTTATGATTGCATAAAATTTGGGGGGAAAATCAAAATTTAGAGAAAATCCCTAATTATGGATGGAATCTAGAGGTTAATTGGCAGAGCGATATCGAATTTGGCAGGTACATGGGTCGAATTCGGCCATGAAAGGTAATTCTAATAATTTCATGGTGGTCTTATGGAGGAAACTGTGCAAAATCTTGAAACTAGTGAAACATTTCAATTCTTGACGGGTAATGGAAATATGACGTGGGCTGGAAGGGTTAAATGGAAGCATTGGGGTGGTTTCGCATGCATTTAGGGTGTGCCACTAGGAAAGATCTAGCATGGCGTAGGTAGTTGGGTCTGTAAACAATGGTAAGTGGTTTGTATAGGATAATTGGACAATATTTCACAAGGTCACAAATCCTCCACACTTGTTGTTGGGTTGATGTGTGTCCCCTAGAAATTGAGTGGTTTGCATAGGTCAAGGGGAATTTTAACCACTGATAGGTTATGGATTTGTAATTCATCTTACCCATTAATCTAAGATCTAGTCCAGGGAACATGTATACCAGTGGAGGAAGGACCAGAGATGGGACTTGCCCATGACATCATCCAACAATAACATGATAGGTGGAGGAATTGATGATTGAAGTGGGACCCCACCTATCGCATCAATCAATGGAAGTGTTCCAAGTGGAAAATAAGGTAATAAGGGTACAAGTGGCCCACAATAATGAATAATAATAAATAATTATCATATAGTAACGAGGAAAAAGATAAAGGGGGCCACGAGAACCTAACATGGCATGCAAGGGGGTAAGGTAAGATGACATGGTGACGTCAGAGGCTGATAGGTGGACACTCTTTCCACATCATTAACCAAGTGTTATCCCATGCCAATAAGGATGCCACATCAACAAAAATGAAATTTATTATAAAAAGGGTATGGAGACAAAATATTATTTTGGCTATAACAAGAGAATATCAAGTTAGATATAACTGAAATTTTAGGAGTAGGTCTTTGGTGATGAGGACCATAAAAGTGCTAGTGAGTGTCATTGGCTAATTTAGCTTCTAAATTTAAAAAAATGGAAATTAATGGTTTTTAATAAATAGGCTAGTAATTACTAAAAAAGGCCAGGTGCTAATGAAATTTGGTCAATAGCAAGGAATGGGAGAAGACATGAAGAAACCCAGTGGATAATTTGGCCAAATTCCAAAGGGATTGAAGTGAAGATGCAAAAATAGGACATAATCCATTATTCCAAGTGACTTTTTGGTTATTTTTGGAATCTTCAATGGAGAAAAAGGGGCCCAAGATCACCAATCTAGAAAAAATTTCTTAGTCAACATTTGGTTTTATCAACAATCCATATAACTTTGTTTTACTGAAGTTTTTCTAGTTTTTCTCTATTTGGAAGATAAGAATTTTGGATAAAGATTCCAAGTCTGGAGAAAGTGCAAAAATGACAGTTGATCTTAAACTCTAGAAGTGTCCTCAGGAACACAATTTTAATGATCAGGGAAAAATATTGTTACATAGTGGGAGAGAGGCAGAGCATATATATAACCTCTCAGGTCTTATCTCAATATGCAAAGTGTCCTTGACCAACAAATCAAGGATAATCACTATGACAAGGATGTGACAAGGTCAACCTAGGAAATACACAACTTCTAGAATAAGTTTATTAATCTAGGAAAGCATAATTAACTAAATGAAATTTAGGATTATTAAGATAACATTCACCCCTTTAATCCTGAAGTTTATTTTTACAAATGCCAAGTTCATCTCTAAAATTGGTGAATTTTATTTTTCCTAATGGCTTGGTGAAAATATATGAAGTTTGATCTTCAAATGGACAATATTCTGGCATGATGATGTTGTTGCTAATGAGTATTCTGATGAATTGATACTTGGTGTTGACATGCTTGGTCTTTTTATGGAATAATGGATTCTTGGCTATTTTTATTGTTGATTAATTATCAATCGATAGACTAGTTGGTGATTTCTGAATAGCACCAAGATCCTGCAAAATTCTATGAAGCCATACAATTTCACATGCTACTTCCCAAGCTGAAATGCATTTTTCCTCTAATGAAGAATTTGACATTATGGTTTGCTTTATGCAACAACAAGATATTGTTGTTGAACCCATATTAATTAAATACCCTAATTTTTATGTTCTATCATCGATATCTTTGGAAAAATCTACATCTGAATATGCAACAAGTGTAAAGTTGTTTTTTTTCTTATAGAGAATCCTAAAATATTTTGTTCCTTGAATATATTTGAGGACCCTTTTTGTTACATTCCAGTGAATTTCTCTAGGTTTCTACATGAATATGGAAAGAATACTGACTGCATATGAAAAATCTGGATGAGTGTTTGTCAGATAGATGAGTCTGCCAATGAATTGTCTATAGCTGGTATTGTTTACCAATCCCTCCCTTCAATTTTTGAAAGTTTTAAGTTCTTCTCCATAGGATTAAGAGAGGGTTTACAAGTCTCCATGTAAAATTTCTTCAACAAATATTTAGCATACTTGGTTTGATTAAGGAATATTTTATGACATTTTTGTGAAACTTCCACTCCAAGATAGTATTGAAGTGGCCCCAAATATGTCATTTTGAATCATTTTTTAAGTTCCAGTTTTACCTGCTTGATGTGAGCTTCAGAATTCCCTATAATGATTAAGTCATCAACATAAAGAGCAATGATCACCAAGTTTTGACCTTGCATCTTGTAATATAGAGTATCATTAGACTCACTCCGATGAAAACCAACATGCTTAAGGTATTCATCCATCTTGGCATACCATGCTCTAAGCGCCTATTTCAAACCATATGAGGCTTTAATAAGATTGCATACTTTGTGTTCTTTTCATTCAACTTCAAAACCTGGGGGTTGATTCATATAAACATCTTCTTTCAAATCACCATTAAGAAAGGAACTTTTGACATCCATTTGATGAAGTGTCCAACCATACTGTGTAGCCAGATTTATCACCATTTTGATGGTGTTCCACTTTGTTGTTAGATAAAGTGTTTCTTCATAGTCAATTCCTTCTTTTTGAAAAAATCCTTTTGTGACAAGTATTGCTTTCTATTTATATACTTCACCATTAGATTTATACTTGATTCTGTAAAACCATTTGCAGTTGATGGGTTTAACATTGGTTGGACAATCAACAAGTTTCCATGTTCCATTTTCAATTACCAAATCATACACATCCACCATGACTTACATCCATTCTTCATGCTTCATTGCTTTTGCAAAAGTTGTTGGTTCAATAGAATCATGAGTTACTAAGGGAAAATTTGACTGAGATGAAGTAGAACTTCTAGTTCATGTTTTGTCTTGTTCATTTGGGTGAACATATTTAAGTAGTTGTGTGAACCATTTTGGTCTACTATTTTGACTGAGATGAAGTAGAACTTCTAGTTCATGTTTTGTCTTGTTCATTTGGGTGAACATATTTAAGTAGTTGTGTGAACCATTTTGGTCTACTATATTGTCCCCATGGTGAAGTTACTTCAGTTGATTTTGTCTTGGATTGAAGATTCATCACCCGAGGAAGAGTTATCTAGCTCTTGGAAATTCATCTTGGGTGTTAAGACTTTTTCAATCAAATTTGGTTTTCCTTGATAAATTGTCTTTTCTTGAGCTATATTTTTCTCCAAATGACCAAGTAGATTATCAATCTCTCTATCTATTTGACTTTATATATCTCTAGAAATGATCACCAAGTTTTGACCTTGCATCTTGTAATATAGAGTATCATTAGACTCACTGCGATGAAAACCAATGCTTAAGGTATTCATCCATCTTGGCATACCATGCTCTAGGTGCCTATTTCAACTATATGAGGCTTTAATAAGATTGCATACTTTGTGTTCTTTTCATTCTAACTTCAAAACCTGGGGGTTGATTCATATAAACATCTTCTTTCAAATCACCATTAAGAAAGGAAATTTTGACATCCGTTTGATGAAGTGTCCAACCATACTGTGTAGCCAGATTTATCACCATTTTGATGGTGTTCCACTTTTTTGTTGGATAAAGTGTTTCTTCATAGTCAATTCCTTCTTTTTGAAAAAATCCTTTTGTGACAAGTCTTGCTTTGTATTTATCTACTTCACCATTAGATTTATACTTGATTCGGTAAAACCTTTTGCAGTTGATGGGTTTAACATTGGTTGGACAATCAACAAGTTTCCATGTTCCATTTGCAATTACCAAATCATACACATCCATGATGACTTACATCCATTCTTCATGCTTCATTGCTTCTGCAAAAGTTGTTGGTTCAATAGAATCATGGGTTACTAAGGGAAATTTTGACTGAGATGAAGTAGAACTTCTAGTTCATGTTTTGTCTTGTTCATTTGGGTGAACATATTTAAGTAGTTGTGTGAACCATTTTGGTCTACTATGTCATCCCCGTGGTGAAGTTACTTCAGTTGATTTGTCCTGGATTGAAGATTTATCATCTGAGGAAGATTTATCTAACTCTTTGATATTCATCTTGGGTGTTAAGACTTTTTCAATCCAATTTGGTTTTCCTTAATAAATTGTCTTTTCTTGAGCTATCTTTTTCTTTAAATGGCCAAGTAGATTATCAATCTCTCTAGCTATTTGACTTTCTATCTCATCAAAGACTACATTTTGACTGATAATGAATTTTCCATTGGATAGCAACCTATAACCTTTCTTCTCATCTGAATAGCCAATAAGAATGCATTTTATACTTCAATTTTCCAACTTAGTTCTTTTTTCTTTAGGAACTAAGGCATAACAAGTGGATCCAAAAAATTGAAGATGATTAACTGAAGCCTTAGTACCATACCAAGCTTCATATGGAGTAATTCCGTCTAAGGTTGATGTGGGTGATCGATTCCTTAGATATACCATTGTATGAACTCCTTTGGCCCAATATTGAGTGCTTAACCCCTATAAATGCAACATTGATCTAGCGATTCCCATTAGAGTTCTATTCATTCTTTCCATGACTCCATTATGCTATGGAGTATAAGAGTTTGTCAACTGCCTTTTAATTCCATTTCTGCTGCAATAATCATTGAATTCACGTGAAGTGAATTCTCCCCCATTATTTGTTCTAAGGGTTGCGATCTTCTCTTTGGTGGCATTTTCAACTAAGCATTGAAATTGTACGAATTTGTCAAAGGATTCTGATTCCTTCTTTAGAAAATATACCCAAATCATCCTTGTATAATCATCAATGAAAAGAACGAAGTGTTTGCATCCACCAAAAGAAGATTCTATAGGACCACAAATGTCATTATGGATTAATTGCAAACATCTTCTATTCCACCATGTGTATTTGTGAAGAAAGGATCCCTTTGTTGTTTTCCAATGATACAAGCCTCACACTTACCATATTCCTTTTTGAAAGTAGGAAATCCTTACACCATTTCATTTGTTTTAAGTTTACTAAGGATTTCAAAATTCAAATGGCCAAATCTATAATACCATAATCTTAAAGAGCTAGGAGATAAATCCACTGATGCTGGAAAATCCCGTTTTTGAGGAATGATTGGGCCTTGTAGCCTCAATAGTTTTCCATCTTCATATCCATTCATTATGGTTTTGAAATTTTGTTTGACTGAATTAATGCTAATCTGTCAATCTTCCATGATAATTTGATGTCCTAGTCTGATGAGAACCAAAGACAACAAATTCTTTTTGAATGATGAAACATACCAAACATTGGAAAATAATACTTTTCCAATCCCTGGAAGAGAAAAACATACATATCCTTTTCCTTGAGGTGTATGAGTTGTGTCATATACTAATTAAATTGGATTTAGTTCCATATCTTGATATGTCCAAAAGTAATATTTTTTGTAGCACATATGTTGAATAGCCCCTGTATCTAATATCCAATCATATTCATAATCTTTTCTGATCAACTTGTTGGTGGCAACTGAATATGCAGACTCAATCTCCTGATTTATTGTCCGTACATAATCATCTTCTTGATTTTCTGCATACTAGGTTGAAGTTGAAGCATTAGACTTAGAATGTCGTTTGAAAGTTTGTTTGTCCTTAGGGAAATTTTTATTTCGTGTTCTACACTCTTCCGCCACTTGATCAATGTGAAGAAATATTTTTCACTTGACTTGAGACATATTTTCACCTCTTTGCTCTTGCGATCTTCTAAAGAATTGTTGATTTCTGCTTCTTCCTAAGCTTCTTCCATGATCTCGACCATAGTCTAGATTTATCGATTCATTGAATCTTCCTCTTCCTTTGTAATTTTTATTGGATGATCCTCTGTCTCTTGTATTTTCATTGTAATTACTTCTTCCTCTTGTACTTTCATTGTAAGTACCTCTTCCTCTCACACTATATGCCCCTCTTCCTCTTGAATTTTCTCCTTGTCTTGAGTTGTAAAGAGAAGATCTTCCCTCGAGTTCTTCTTGTTACCTAATGTCTTGTCATGTTGAACCAACACATCACCAAGGGAATCAAAAGTTTGATTCTCCAATTTATCAACAATTTGTAATGTTTCCAAAAAATGTTTATATGAGGGTGGTAGTCCACGCATCAAGATTGAGGTTGTAAGACTTTCTTCTACATCTTTAAAACCACATTTTGTTAATTCCATTTTGATATTTTTCAAACAAGAGATGTACTCCAAAACATCTCCCCCTTCATTTTGATATTTTTCAAACAAGAGATGTACTCCAAAACATCTCCCCCTTCAGCCAATTGTTGGTTAAGCAATTTATCATGAATCTCAACCCATTTTGACTCAGATTGGGTATCAAACATCTTCTTAAAAATTTTCCATCCATTCCAATCATAATTTGCATTTTCAATGTGTATAAAAATTCCATCTATTACAAAGGATCTTACAAGTGCAAGTGTCTTTTCATACTCATCAATTGGCTTAATTTGAGCTTTTTCTCCATTACATATATCTTTCCACAAGTCATTAAAAACCAATGTTCTTTGCACATGACAATACCATACACAAGAGACACCACACACACTGCAAAACGAGTGCTATAGGGGCTTGGCCTTGACCCTCTTATAACCTTGATGAAAAATACATTGATAGAATATTTTACATTACATAAAGGGCATAAGAAATAATAAACGATTTGACTGGTAAAGTCTATGGAGGTACATAGACTACCCCCATTGGATTTGAACTTGTGACCACTTAAGAGGAGACACATGTTCTTAACCATTAGGCCCACTCAGCCTGTGTAAGCATGCATACCCCAAAAGAACTAAATAGAATTAGTTCATGAAAGGATTATGGTTGGATCNNAAAGAACTAAATAGAATTAGTTCATGAAAGGATTATGGTTGGATCTTGTTTCGGATAAACACTATATTAGGCTGGAGGCTGCATTGGTGACTCTATCGCTCAACAGAGCGGTGTTCTGGATGCTATCGTGCTGGAAACTATGAAGCCTCCACGCGTAGATGCCAACTTCATGGATCTCTGCAATAATGATAAGCTGCAAATTAAGAAAATGATGATACAGGTTGCATCGCTGGGCTTAATTTGGTGATTGTTTAATGAGAAAACCACATTCTACAGTGAATCCATCAGTTGCTTGTTCGCTGGTATTAAAATATTATGGCTCGACCGTCCCCGCTGACTTCTGTAAAGGATTATAGCCAACTAAGTATTGAGTAAAGTGGACAAGAAAATGTAAGTAAGATGTATTTAATAATTAATTACGATCTCATGAAAGAATGACGACTGTAAATTTGGTTCACGCATATATATAGTTGCGCCAAATAGATGTTACATAATATTTGTTGCCTATTGGATTCCAAAAAAGATCAATCTCCACCATTTTACAAACTGAATCCTGGAATGGGATGGGATCTTCATGACCAGCCAATTCAAAGAAGAAATGCACGTTTGTCTCATGCTCGGAGGGAAAGCAACATACCATTCAAAATCTAGATCCAAAAAAAATTGGCCATTCAAGGATCATAGAATTGTCAGATCTTGGAAATTTTTACAATGAGAGGCTTTTTCTTTCTCCTCCTTTTTTTAGTTTATATAAAAAAAATATAGGGTCTAACACAAATTTGTTAGATATTTAAAAAAAATCAGATTTAGATGTGGATGTAAAAAAAATATTGAATATTTTCAAAAAATGGTTTCACAAATTTTAAATAATTTGATGAACTACAAACAATTTCCCTGACTTGAAATAAATAAATACCTCCTTGAAAACTTTATTTGGTTTGATGAAGAAACCAAGCTTAAGATTTGAAGTCTTCTATTTCACATATCCATCATGATATTCTCATCACCATGATATTTGAAGTCTTGAAGTTGTGTGAGGACTCTTTCATCATAATAACATTCTCCTCACCATGCCTCTGATACCATGCTAAACTCCAAAAGTGTCCTCACACAAACAATTTTATTGATAAGGGAAAAATATTGCTACATAGTGGGAGAGAGGCATAGCATATATATAATCTCTCAAGCCCTATCTCAATATGTCAAGTGTCTATGACCAACAACTCGAGGATAATCACTATGACAAGGATGTGGCAAGGCCTACCTAGGAAATACACAACTTCTAGAATAACTTTATTAATCTAGGAAAAATACTTAATTAAATAAACTTTAGGATTATTAAGCTAATAAACTTTAGGATTATTAAGCTTTGGAGTCTTCTACTTCACATATCCATCACGATTTTCTCATCATCGTGACTCTTTCATCACAATAGCATTTTCCTCACCATGGCTCTAATACCATGTTAAGCTCCAAAAGTGTCCTCAGACACAATTTTAATGATGAGGGAAAAAGATTGTTACATAGTGGGAGAGAGGTAGAGCATATATATAACCTCTCATGTCTTATCTCAATTTGCCAAGTGTCCTTGAACAACAACTCAAGAATACTCACTATGACAAGGATGTGACAAGGTTAACCTAGGAAATACACAACTTCTAGAATAACTTTATTAATCTAGGAAAAATACTTAACTAAATAAATGTTAGAATTATTAGGCTAACAATTGACAATTCCAAATTGATGCATATATCGTGTGGAGTCTCAGATCACTAATATGAAATCTTTTGTGTCCCCAAAATCATGAATATTATCTACAACTAATACAAATTTTTTCCTCGTTCTCTCCATATTTTCTTCTAAAGATGGTAGAAGTTGGTCTTTAAGCTTGATTGTACTAATGAGAAAAGTGCAGAAAATGGGCAAAATTGGTGATTTCTTCGAGCTATAGATTCTATCTTTGAACTCATATTGGGGCATGAATATAGTCATTGGAAAGCTCATTCAGAGAGGAATATGTTTGAAGGCTTATAATTTGTATAATTGCTTCATAGTTATTCTGAAATTAAAAATAAGGACATGTAGTCTTAATTGACAAGAATTTGACAATGTGCGTATTTTCCATAATTTGAAAGAAAATATTACAAATATGGAAATGAGGTGTATCTAATAGTTTTATTTATATGCACACTTTTTGTAGAATCACAACCAAGACAAATAAATATGAGACTGAAGAGTAACATTGATGAAAAGACATGGAATATGCTCAAGGGCCTTACAATCATGAAGAAGAAGTTAATAACCTGAATATTTGTATGGGAAATGAGGAGATATACTCTAATGGACATAAAGAAATAATGGAGCCATTAGAGTGAGTAGAAACCCTGAGAAGTTTGAAGATGGAAGCTAATAGTCGTAGAGCTAACAATGAAAAGTTGTTTAAATGATCTCAAGAGAAGTAAACTTAGATACACACTCAACTACTACAGAGTTTAGACGAACTCTAGAGGAAAATAAAGAATGAATAAAATTCAAGGAATGAGGAAGAAGGAATATCCCATGCAAGGAGGGATAATTATAGAAAATACAGGCAGAAAAAAATGCTACCAAAACTCAAAGGCAACACTACTCACCAACTCATTCAACCAAGAAGTTATATGCATATGAAGAATCAAGGAGTAGCCCATAAGTGTTCCTAGTTAGACATCAAAGAAGAAGATATGAACAAGAAAATTTTCAAGGAGAGATTAGGAATCTTAAACCACCAACCTTTGATGGTAAAAATAAGTTGGGAGAGGATGTTGAAGCTTCGTTGCTAGGGATACAAAAATATTTTAGTTGCATGACTACTCATCTAATCTAGAAGCCAAGATTTCTATATACCATCTACAAGGAAAAAATTCCATGTGATGGACCAACTAAAGAAAGTTAAGCACACCAATGAGAAGAGGATTTCTTGGAAGCGGTTCAAGAAGTATTTCCAACAACAATATCTTTCAAAGCACTATTATAATAAGAAGATGCAAGAGTTCATTGAACTCAAGTTGGGAAATATGACCATGGTGGAATATGAGAAGAAGTTTTTGGAATTGTTGAGATATGTAGGCTTTGTTAAAGAGGAGATATTGAAGATACACAGGTTCTTTAGTATATTTCCATCATTTTACAAAGATAAAATCTAGTTCGATGAACATAAGACTCTATAAGAGATCATTGGAAAGGAAAATGTTAAGCCCTAATATTGGCTCATTACCCCTTAATTGGGGCA